>APFE030962702.1:0-115389 GCA_000404065.3 Pinus taeda | reverse complement strand
GGTTGCCCCCTTTTTCTTTTGGCTCCTTCTTCTTCTTTTCCTTTTTCTCTTTCTGCTTCTTCTTCTTCTCAGTTACTTGATCTTTAGCTTTACCATCTTCATCAAGCGAAGAGGAAGGAGGAGAGGGAGAAATAGATGAAGTGGAAGGTTGGGGGGTAACTCTAGCATCACCTAGTTGCTGACTTGACTGTTCAGGAATTACAGTATTTTGAACAAAAGAGGTAGAGAAGAGCCATACGGGAAAACCAATTGTCAACCCTCGAAGTGACAATGTGGCCATATGGGGAGCACCAACATCTCCCCAATAGGAGAAAGAACTAGGATTTCCTCGAAGGGGAAATCCTTGGTTGGTAGACTCCATTTTTCTCAACCTAAAGACCAACGAGGGAACTTGTGAGGTTATTCTGATTAAAATAAATTTTAGACACTTTCACACAACTTGTTTTTTCAATTTTTAAGAGTCGAGAAAAAACAAAAGATGACTCTAGTCAATTTTTAACAAGCCTGAAGTGACAAGTGCTCAGATGGACCTTTTCCTTTAAGGAGTCAATCTTCCCGAATGTTGTGTTCAGTGCATTGTGATCGATAGGGCGGCAGACATGTTTTCCTAAGGATAAAGGATATAGCCTATTATGGTCTCCCAATATATACTCGACGGTACATGGAAGCATAAGTCCGTACCAGCACTTGTCATCTCAAAGTGGAGGAATCACCCAACTAACAATGAAAACAACAGTTACCAGGTTTTACGACGCCGGAATACGTCTCTAGCCTAGACTTCTAGATGTTTTGCGTTAGGTTCCAAAGTGTTTTTAGATTCATTAAATTTATTTTATAGTTGATCTTGTTTAAAAATTTGCCTTTCAGGTTCACCGCATGATGTGTATGCAATTCCTAAAATGTAGTCTAAGATGATAAAAAAATGTTTAATCTTCTTTTGGCAATGAAAATCCTAGCTACTAAGGAAAGCAAACTAAGGGACTTTCAACAAAGAGCACAAAGCACACACTAAAAGCACTGTCCTAAATCAAACCAAGCAGTCTAAATGCAAATGCACATGCATGCATTTGTTTTCAGCCTTCTTAATGTATGAATGACAAGAAGAATGCTAAGTACAAATTTGAATCATTTTCCAAAGCGACAATACTAACAAATTTATTTTTCAAAATGAAATGAAGATGAGGACGACACTTTGTGATTTCGAAATGAAAATTGTTTTTGACACTTGAAAAACTACTAATTCAAATCAGATACAAGATTAATAGTACAATCAACTATCAAGAACAATGGGATTCTCTTCTATGACTGAAAATGACACTTGCAACACTTCCAGATCAAGAAACGACAGTCTGATTACGCTACTTCTTTGTAAAAGAGAACTGAAAATGGCGCGTAATACATAAAAACAGTTATAGTTCTTTACACAATGGAGGTGGAATGATGGAAGAGAAGGGGGTTTCCACAGAGATACACTGACCATAGGCAGCAAAACTCCTGAATAGAACTGAAAAGATCGAAGAAAAACCAAAGTTTGAAGGTAAAGTTAACCTTCCCTAACGATCGCACCTATCACACAAGGAATCCAGTATGCAGCACACCTATTGCACATGGGAAGTGTGATGCATACAAACTGCCTTAAAGGGAGTGTGTGATGGTACCAGTGTGATAATTTCATCCAGTTTTTTATCACAATTTGTAGTTCAGTTCAGGGATTTAGGCTGAGTAAGTGATGTTCAGTAAATATAAATCACAAGGGTTGATCTAAGGAGGTTACTAGAGCCACCACTTAGGGCAATTAAAGTGTTTGCAGATCGATTGTTCAATTTATAAAAAAAGCCCGGAGATAGACTGAAGCAGCATTGATCTACTTTGCACTTGCATAGCAAATGCAGGTCGAAGGCTTGCTGGCTTGACTTCAGGCTCTATCTGTAAGTTTATAAAACAAACAAAAATAGACTAACAAACAATCTATTCGCTCCCCAGTGGAGTCGCCATTTTGTTACCGAGAATAGTTTCCACTTAGAGCTGCTATTCCCACTAAGACTGGTAGCTATCTTAGAAACAAACAAGTTAAAACTATTTTTGTTTTCCTTTATGAAAAATAGACAAGAGGGGAACGGAGGACAACAACCTTTGTCTTGCGCTTGGTTCCTTGCTCGGTTCCTCTCCTTCTCGATAGATCCTTGCCACTCCTTCTTTGTCTACATAGCTTCAGAGAGCACCTGTGGAATCAAAGCAGCATAATTCTATCGAAGAATAGAGATCTATATTCACAAACAACACAGGACCAGATATGTATTAACCACACAAATGCATATACAATCAAATATACATGAATGTGGAGGAAAACTTGTATAGATTTATTAATATCAAGAATAGCAAGAGGACTACAACCAGTTGTTTTGACCCAGCATCATCCTCCAGCAAGAAATCCCTTCTTCACCTCAAGTAAATCTTATATCACCCAACACTATGATATTACACTAGAAAACCAAGGACACGTCTCTACAAGATACAAAATTCCAGCCTCTGGATCTCTATGATGAGGGATCCATATATAGCTGATTGTAGGGGGTGAGTCAGCTTCTGGGATTTTGATTAGTGTACTCTCTCTTATAGTTCTTGATTCCACTTGGAGATTGATGGTCTCTTACTCATCCCTGGTCGAAATCAGAGAGGCAAGTGTCAGAGGGGAAGTTTCTGGAAGATTCCATGATCTTCCACCTCACAAACTGTCCCTACCATTTGTCCATTCTCACCCATCACACCCTACAGAGGGGCCATCTAGTATGCATCGCACCCTTTACACTGTGAAGGTGATATGCATCGCACCCTCTACACTGGGCATTCAGTATGGTCATGTTTTGACCATTTCTGAGCAGTTTTCTGTGGAGAACTTCTGGGAGATGATGTAATCAGCTAACCTTGTTCCTTTAGGTAGTGAAGCAACACTTTTAGGGACTTAGGAGCCCTCAGTTTATGGACATTTATGATTGGGGTTACAGTGCCCAAAAATTTCTATAACATTCCTACCGCAACATTGGGGTCCCACAAATTCATGTTGGGAAGGGCCAAGTTGTGGAAGTAGAACTCTGATAATTTGTCCTTGTCCTCTAATGAGATAATGTCACATAAAGCCATGAATTGATGGTAGTTTTGAAATGGAGTGGTGCCCCTTTGGGCCAAGGTGTTAATATAGAACTACAACGACTAATCCTTAAGGTATAAGGCATATGATTTGGCAGGTTGCCTACACTGCATTGCCTCCACTACCCAACTGGCCATGTAGGCTAGTTGGGCCTCCTTCTCTTGTACCTGTTGCCTTAGAGACTGTATCTCCTGTGATGCTTGCAATTCCTTCACCTGTAGTTGTCTAGTTAGTGCCTCAATTTCAGCCTGCAGCCCATCTCTTCTCTGCTGTTCATCAGGGGTTTCTTTGTCTATTGTGGGCTTTTCCTGTTGCTGCTATTCTCCCAAGGTGTGGGGCCTATCTTCCTTATAGTGTCCCTATAGCTGTAGCTATTGTTTAAGCAGCTCATTTTCTTCCTATAGCTTGGCCCATTGACTGCTTTCCAAAGGCCTTACCATAGCCAATTACTTTCTTACCTTCTTTAGTTGTTCTTACAAGGGACCTATGCCCGCCACACCCTTGGACTTGGCGATTTTCATCCAGGTGTAGGTCCTCACTCTCTATTCTTCTAGTGCAAAGAAAAGTGGCACTGCGAATTTTTGGGGAATTATCTTTCCGGCCTCTAATAGGTTATAGTAGGAGCCCAAGCTAGGCTTGGGGCTTGGTTCCAAAATGTTCTCAGTCTTTTCTTCCTCCTGTGATGATTTAATGGCCTTTTCTTCCAATTCCTCAGTCTCCTTTAGCTTAGGCAACATTTCTTGTAGAACTACCTCAGCTTCCTGTAGAGATGTCTTTGTGTCCATCATTTTAATCCTTTCTCTCCAGGTGGACGTTCTTGGGCTTCCCTGTTCATAGGTGATGGATGCCTTTGAAGGAGACTTTTCCTTTTGTTTAACCGAGGTGGCCTCAATCATAATTGGCTCCTTTGACTGTGGCTGGGGTCTGCCAACTTTTATCCGCGTGCTCCTTCTTACCTTAAAGTACATGGAAGGCTCCCTTTTTCACTTCCCTTTTTGTTTTGGGGATGTGTTTAAGGCAGCCAGCACAACTGCTGCCTCCCTGGCCAAAATCTCAGGTGATTTCTCCTTTTGTTGTTCTATTTCCATGCTTCCTGTAGAAAGTCCTGTGTCAACTATTTTCATGCTTCCTGTGTCAACTATTTTCATGCTTCTTGTAGAAGGTCCTGTGTCAATTGTTTCGGTCTACCTGGCTGGATGTGTCTTTCCTTTTAATTTACGTGGTTGCCTTGGTTGTGCCCTCCTTTTTTTGGACCTTTTCAGTCCTCTCTACTCTACTCTGCAATCATTTTTCCCTGGGTGTTTGTGTCGTTGTTCCTCCTACAGTTTCAGGCTCAGCAATTTGGCCCTTTCCTCATTTCGCTTTCTGTTCTTTCTGTGGTGGTTTGTCCTGTGTTTCTTTACCACTGGATTTCTCTCCTGCTTCAGTGTGTTCCCCTTCTTCACTGCTGGATGTGGTGAGCTCGTCAGCCAGAATTCGAATATCGTCATCCTTGGACATGTTTCAGAAAATCTCTCAGGAGAGGGGCACAGTGTAGGTGTGGAGGGCATCTTCCACTAAAAGCTTGATGAGCCCATGATGGGCTAACTGATCCAATGCCCCTTCCTTCAATTTTGTGCCACATTCAATTAATGATTGCAGAAGAAAATAGGGGATCCTCAACTTCTTTTTTGGAGGTAAATCCATTCCATGTCTTAGTTCACTCAAGAACCGGAAATGATAGCCATAGACAATGTTAAACCTCCCTTCATAGGTAATGTATTTCATGATTTGGAGACTGACTTCACTCCAAAGAGGATGTAAGCTGGGTCTCCAAACCCTGTTCTTGTCTTCTGCAGGAAGAATTCTTTTTTGGCTTTTTGGCCCAATTCCCTCTCCTCTTTTCTCCAAGGTATCCCTAATGGCAGACTAGTAACTCGACTAATGAGCTCAGGGGTAAGCTTTAGGGTCAACCCTTTGAAATTCACTGTGGCTTGTGTCTTTGATTTAGGTTGTAGGGACATTAAGAATTTCTCCTTTATCTCATCGTCATGACCCTGAATTTTGTCATAAAAGTTCATCCAATTGGAATGGGTGAAGAGGTTCACCACCTCAGGACGTTCACGCAATTTACTGGAATCCGAGGGTTCCTTCCTGATAAACCCCCCTAGCATGGTGAGAGTGCTCTGTTTTATGCTCTGATCAGAAAGGGAATGTTGTTTATGGTTTCCTCCTTTGAACTTCAAGAAAGGATCTCTCAGGTGTTTAAATTTCAATTTGCACCAATTCCCTGGATTGAAGGCTGTTACTGCCCAAAATTCAGTTGTCCGTGTATAAAAGGAAAAATTGGGTTTCCACAGGCAGAGTACAGAGCTCAATTTTTATCCCAAGCATACATACAACCTTGTAAATTCAAATTCTTCATACACAAGCTAGCCCTCATAGTGCTTTATCTTTTTTACAGGATAAATTTTTTAACAGGAATCGTGGGGGAAAATTTTGACGCAGAACCGACTGAGAAATTCTGTGCAACACATAGGCAAATTGTTATTTTCGACTCACAAGCAGACTTGTCTTTGACTCTTCAATTCAAGATAGTTCAATTCACCACCTTTTCGAAACATACCATGCATGGAAGAGTGTTTTCGAGCCTACCTCTCTCAGAACCCCAAATTCGACGAAGAAAAGTCCAGGCTTTCCTACTCTGGAAAGCTATGCCATACTTCGTGTAGAGCCTCTTCCTGTAGAATTCTTGTCGGCTTCTGTAGGATGTCACTATGCCTCTAAACGAGCCCGGTACGTGGGATATTTTTGAAACAGGCCGAAAAGCTCGCTGGAGGAGGATAGGTTAACAGATTGTGGAAGCAGAGGATGCATACTTCGGCTAAGGATGTTGCAAGTGTAAATGAACAGTGGGTGGTGAGAGTCTTCAGCCGAGCATCTTTTAACTGTGGCGCAATTCATGGTGAGGGGGTGAGGTGGCCAGATTGAACCATTAATCCAACGTCATGGCCATCATTTCTTTGCGTATCCCTGGCCGCCATCACCTCCCCTCTACCATTAACCATCGCCACCACTGCCAATCCCGATGATTTTCCCCGACAGGACACTCCACACGTGTCGGCTGCATGACTCGTTGGCAATCTTGAACGTAACTAAGCTTGTTTGAATCCCACGAAGCCATGTAACTAGCTGAGGGTGGCCAGTTTGACTGGCCACCAATCCCGTTCAATCCGAACCATTTTCACAGACATGCAACTTTCAAAATATAGTTTAAGCAATTGACGAATCAGTTTAGACACTTACCTGCGTGGTCATGGACGTGTTATGTAGACTTCAGGTCTTGGAACCACTACCTCACTTACTGCTGCCTCATGCACGGGTGTTAGAACCCATTCCTTCATTTGTTGATGCTATATGCACGGGTTTTGGAACCCGATCGTTCAGTTGTAAATGTTGCATGCACAAGTTCTGTTGGGTTCCGGCCACCGAGGATGTTTTCACGTCCAAGAGGAGCCTTTTGCATGTTCCCTGTTTTGATTTCAACTGTCGTTCCCTTCAGAGTATGTGTTCCAGAGGGATCAGCTGCTACAGGATTCTTGTAGGATGTCTTGTAGCTACTTGTCCTCCTGGGATGTAGGCTAAACGAGCAAGGCTATATTGCTGATGAGGGCAGGATTCGTTGATGAACAGTCTAGATGGAGCTTAGACAGGTAGAGCGTGTGAGACTTTGTTGCTTGACTTGTCACTTAAAAATTCTTGCTGTCAATCTGAGGAAAACAGGGTTTCTTGTATGACTGTGCAGGATCACATAACCAGGTTGGTGACGAAGGTGTAAAGAGATGGAACAGGGTGCCATATAGTGATGGGTGGAAATAGGGGTGGCTGCAGGCCTAACAAGCAGATTCCAACCTTCAGATGCCCCTCCAAAATCGAATTTGACTCGCCCGAAGGTTCTATAGGATGTTTCGTATAGAAATATAGAACTTCCTATAGAAAGCCCAGAACTTCCCGTAGAAAGCCCAAAACTTCCTGTAGAAAGCCCAGAACTTCCTGTAGGAGGTGGAATCTCAACCTGAACGTGATCAAATCCTGGGAAAGGCAAGTGGCCGTGGAGGGAGTGTCTGTAGGGATGTCCTGTAGCCTGGTATGAACCCCTATCCTCGTTTTGCGCTACCCTACTTACCTGCAATGTATTCCCTGCAACCTGCAATTATTTTACAGAGATTAGGCCTGTTTTCTCTTTTTTCTTTTCTTTCATTTTCTTCTTTTTTTTTCCTCTTTTTTTTTTTTGAGATTGAGAGAGACAACTGGGGCACCTCCATGAGGTTTTCGGCCTCACTGTCTGCCCTGGGTGCCTCGAAGAGGTTTTCACCCAAGGATCTTTTTATTCCATTTTCTTATTTTTTATTTATTTATTTTTATTTTTTATTTTTTGAGAGACAGCTGGGGCACCTCCATGAGGTTTTCACCCTCAATGTCTGCCCTGGGCACCTCGAAGAGGTTTTCACCCAAGGATTTTTTTATTCCTGTTTTCATTTTTTTTTATGATCAAGGTGTGGGTGGAATAGAGGCAGGGCCCTGCTCCACTACTAGCTCTGATTTATCCAAAGTTTCAATGAACTCCTGCCTCGAAAGGGGTTTCCTGTAGATTTTCAATCGATGCCCATTGACAAGCATGGGGATGGCTTCTTCATCAATGGCCTTGATAAGGACTGAACCATTGTCGTTACATTTTTCCACTATATATGGTCCTAACCATCTTGTCCCCAACTTCCCTTTGAAATCCTTGTATCTTGAGTCATACAGCAGTGCCCAATCTCCTGGTTGGAATTGATTTTCATTAAGGTGCTAGTCATTCCATATCTTCCTTTAGATTTGAACTACTTCTAAGTTGAGGATGGCCTGCATTCTCTATTCATCTAATCCATTCAACTACAGTAATATTTCATGTTGAGCATGGTTGAGATCTAAGTCGAGCTGAGCTGCCATCCTTAATGTGTTGTACTTGAACTCTATGGATAGCAAAGATTTCTTCCCGTAGACCAGCTCATAAGGTGTGAACCCTGTTGTAGTTTTCCAAGTGATGTTGTAGGCCCAGGTGGCCTCAACCAGGAGATCTTCCCAATTCTTTCTGCTGCTGCTCACCACCTTAGTCAAAATCTCCTCCAACACTCTATTAGTGACTTCCACCTGCCCATTTGCTTGTGGGTGATATGGGGTGGAAGTTTTGTGCTTGATCTTGCGATGATCGAGGAGGTATTCAATCAAATTAGAGGTGAACTGGCTTCCTTGATCGGTGACTAACTCTCTTGGGTAGCCAAACTTGTAGAAGATATTTTCCCTTAAAAACTCAGCCACTTTTTCTTCTGTCGCTGCCTTGATTGCCTTTGTTTCTGCCCACCTTTTTAGGTAGTCGGTGCACACAATGATGTAAGACCTTTGCTTTGAAGGAGGGTTGATAGGACCCACAAAATCCATGCCCCACTTCTCAAATGGCTCGAAGGTCACTTGAGTTTGGAGGGGCATTTTATCCCTTGGAGTCTGTTTCTCCATCCTCTGACATCGGTCACATTGGCTGATGTATCTTCTGACATCTTGATGAAGAGTAGGCCAATAGTAGCCTGCCTGTAGAATTTTGAAGGCGGTCCTTTTTGCTGCAAAGTGGCCTCTACAGGTCACATCGTGACAGGTTAAGAGGATGTCAAAGACTTCTTCCTCCCTAACACAATGCCTCAAGATCTGATATGGGCCAAGTTTAAACAGGTTGCCCCGATCCAAGTGAATGGGGCACTCTTCCTCACAATTCTGCTCTTCTCCTTTGAGGATAGGTGTGGAGGGAACTGTGCTGAGACCAAGTAATTTGCTATATCAGAAAACCATGGAGAGAGTACTAAGATAGCAAACAGGTGTTCATCTGGCATCTGGTCATCCACTGTCCCTTCTTCACCTGTAGGCAAATCCAATCTAGACAGGAAGTCAGCAACAACATTTTCATTACCTGGCTTGTCGACAATGGTCAAATCAAATTGCTGCAACAAAAGTAACCATCTAATGATATGAGCATTTACATCAGAGTTATTCATTAAATATCTAATCGCAGCATGATCAGTGTGTACGAATGTTTGATAACCAGTGATGTAGTGTCTAAACTTGTTTAGGGAATAAACTACAGTCAGGAACTCTTTCTCAGTTACAGTATAGTTCATCTCTGCCTTGGACAGGTTTTTGTTAACAAAGTATATGGCATATGGTAGTTTCTCCTCAACTTGTCCTAAGGCTGCCCCTATGGCTTTGTTCAAGGCATCAGTGTGGATGTGGAAAGGTAGGGCCCTGTTTGGACCTCTCAAAATCGGGGCGGACACCAGCTTATCTTTCAACTCATCCAGAGCCCCTTGATAGTTGTCAGTCCATTTAAACTCAACATCTTTCACTAAGATGCCAAACAATGGCAAGGCTAGCTTACTGAAATCTTTAATGAATCTTCTATAATATATTGCTAAGCCTAGAAAACTCTGAACATCTCTTACCTTTTGAGGAGGTGAAACCTTTTGGATGATAGCAATTTTTTTAGGATCCACCTATAATCCTTGCTGAGAAATTGTATGACCTAGCATGGTCCCTTCAGTCATCAGGAATTCACATTTTTCGGGACTGAGGGACGGGTTCATCTCAATAAACTTGGTTAAAACTTTTCCCAGGTTGGTTAATGCTTCTTGGAAGTTGGACCCATAAGGAGTAAAGTCATCCATATAGATTTCTGGCGAATCGTGAACCAGTTTAGCAAATATGCTTAATACAAATCTCTGGAAAGTGGCACGAGCGTTGCATAGCCCAAAGGGAAGGACCCAGTAGGCAAAGGTACCCCATGGACAAGTGAAGGTGGTCTTATCTTGGTCTTCCGGGCTGATTTGGATCTGATTATACCCACTGAACCCATCTAGGAAAGAGAATAACTTCTTCCCTGCCAGTCCATCCAACAATTGATCTATGAAAGGCAAAGGGAAATAGTCCTTCTTGGTGGCTTTGTTAAGTTCTCGGTAATCTACACAGATTCTCCACTTCTCGTTTTTCTTGGCCACAAGCACTAGAGGTGAAACCCACTCACTGCCAGAGATGGGGTAGATGAATCCTGCATCCAACAACTTTTGCAATTATTCTTTGACGATGTCTTTAAGCACTAGATTCATTCTCATATGAGGCTTCCTAACTGGTTTACAATCCTCTTTAATGTAAATGTGATGGGTACAGAATGAAGGGTGGACTCCTTTCATCTCCTTGTAGCTCCAAGTGAAAGCATCCAAATGATTGTTTAATAAGCTACACAGCTCCTTCTCCTGGGAGGGAGATAGGGAGGAGCTGATATTTAAGGTTTTTTCGGGGCCAAATTTCACACTCTTAACTTTGGGAGAGGTCGGCTCAACCACACAGAGGTCCACTAAAGTGCTAGCTTGGGTACCTTCCACTAACTCCTCTAATGGCAGTGTGCTGGGAGGTGGATTTTGAATCAAATTTTCAATCAAGTCATCCTTGGTTTGAGGGCCTCCCCTGGTGGCTTCTACCATGAACAATGGTGTAGAGCAGACCTCATCCTCGTCTCCCTATTCCAACTAGAGTGGTAAGTCATGTTCTAGCAGAGGTTGGGCATGAGGGTATAAGACTAGCTGCTTGGACATAAGACCATTCTTGATGGTCATGCTCCTAGCTCAACAACTCATCTAAGCATCCACAATGGCTAACCGAGGCCTTCCAAAAATTAGGGGGTATCCAGTGAGTTTGCCTTTGGTTGAAGGACCAAGAAGTCTGCAGGGTACTCCCAAGAGTCAACAGAGACCAGGAAATCTTCCACAATCCCTTCAGGAGTCACGGTGGAGTGGTTTGCTAACTGCAGTACTGTCGAGGTCTTTCTTAAGGAACTATGAAGGTTGAGTTTAAGTGTGGTGTCCCTGGTCATCACATCAATGGTAACCCCTATATCAATCAAGTTGTGGGGGATTATGGTGCCATTGATGTGGACATCAACTATAGGATTCCCAGGGTCCAAATATTTTGGACAGATTACTTGCCCCAATATTAGATCGAACAATTGTTTTATGACATTGATAGTTGGGGCATCTCTCTTGTGTCTACCTGGGTGCCTAAAACACTTCCCCTTGATCAATTTGTTGTATATTGGTAGATCTTTTATGGACTGGAGAAGTGGTATTTTCACACATAACTTCTTAGTTCTCCTAGAAGTTCAGTCTCCTCTGGGTTTGGTTTCATGGTTACTGTTAGTCGCTCAGGAAAGGGTGTAATGGCTTTGGGTTCACTTTCCTATTTTTCTTCCTCATCCTCCGGGGGAGGAGGTTGGCGATCTGGAAGGACCTTCCCAGATCATAGGTTGATCTCCTGGATCTCCACAGCATAGGTAGGTCATGTTGTCTCCCCAGTGTATACCTATTGGGCCTATCTATTGTTGGGGTTCAGGTTTAGTTGAGCAGGAATCTGGGGTTGTCTTGGAGGAGTAGGAGGTAATGGTTGTGGTTGAGTAGGTGGTGGAGGAAAAATGGTGGGAAGGGAGTTGTATTGGGGCCTCCACCCCGACTGAGGTGCATTCCACTGAGGTTGCGGCTAGACATGTGAGGGAAACGAATGAGTAGTAGGTTAAGTATGGTATTGAGATGGATAAGACCATGGAGGAGGTGTGGACCAGGAAGGATGAGTAGGGGGGGCCCCAAGAAGGTATATGAGCAGATTGATTGGGGCTATAATAAGCTTGGGATGTCCCTTGCATCCCATGCTGGTAAGATCTGGGCCCATGCGACCTCCTTTGGTTGAGGAAGTAGAGTGGTTCAATGGCTGCCTCAGTCCCCTGGTACATGGCTTTAAATCCAGGTAAGGTTGGACATTGGTTTGTGGGGTAGTCTTCCTCACAAACGAAACATACCTCTACTGAGTGCAATGGACACTCATTCTTAGGGTGCTTCTTCGTACATCTGGGACAGAAAATGGCCAAAGCCCTATCAACTTCCTCTTTCTTTTGTTGGATTCAGAAAGTATCAAGTTGCATGGCAATGTTTTGTCTCATCTCACTTTTGAGGTCTTCCATCTGATTAGCAAACTCATGCTTGGAGAAGTTGGTACTAGCTGAAAGTGGATTCCCCCTACCTCTTTTCCAGGCTG
This sequence comes from Pinus taeda, assembly GCA_000404065.3. Classification (NCBI taxonomy): domain Eukaryota; kingdom Viridiplantae; phylum Streptophyta; class Pinopsida; order Pinales; family Pinaceae; genus Pinus; species Pinus taeda. The sequence goes on along the minus strand of APFE030962702.1, from coordinate 103,097 downwards.
CCCTAGAATGGTTTCTAAACATAGTCTTTATGTTCTCATAAGGTAGTTGGTAGATGTCTCCTCTAGCTAGCAAATGGAGGGTATCTAGAATGTCTTCTGGAAATCCTCACAGTAGAACCAACTTCAGAGATTCAGGGTCAAGTGCGCACCTGGCCTATTTATAACTAAGTTGGAACCTTTCCTCGTAGTCTTCTAAAGACTCATAATTTCCTATGGTCATCCGAAAGATCTCTCGCTTTGTTTATTTTTACCTACAATAGTTCCGGTATTTGTTGTTAAAGGCTTGCTGCATCTGAGCCCAATTGGTGATACTGTTTCCAGGTAACCCCATGAACCAGCGTAGTGCTGCATCCTCGAGGGTAGAAGGAAAGAGTTTCAACTTTTGCTCGTCCTCGGCATAGTCATAAGTTTGAAAAAGGACATCAAACTCAAATAGGAAGGTATGAGGGTCTTCAGTGGTTAATCCATGGAAGTGAGGTAAGGATGAGGGACTTATGTTTTTCATTTTCATGTCCCCATTGGTCTCTCGGATGGGAAAGGCACCTTCTATTCTCTCGTCATCGCCTATACCATTTCTGTGTTCGGCCATAGTCTCAAGAGGAATGTTCTCTCGCTCTTCTTCTATTATAGGATCTTCGTATATCTATGGAGGTTCACCTATAGGTTCTTCTGGATCACTGCCACCAAAGAACAGAGAAGGGTGACTCAGTGATGTGGTGGGGGTGCTGGGTAAGAATTTTTTGGTATTGTCTCTGTTCCTACAAGGCATGAAATGAAATATTTTTGGTTGCTTTTCTTTTTTTCTTCTTGTACCTACAAAACTGAAATAGATGGAACTGCAACAAACTAAAATCTATCTTGTTAAAATGAAAATGCGGAATTGGAATGAAAGCAGGAAAGGAATAATCTATTTTGCTGAAATGAAATTGCAGGAATGAAATACTAGGCTACGCTTGCGGAATTGAAATGCTAATCTACGCTTGCAGAATTTAAATGATACCCTATGCTTGTAGAAATGAAATTGTGGAATTGAAATGCTAATCTATGAAAGCAGGAAATGTCTAGTCTACTTTTGCGAAAATGAAATTGCAGAATTGAAATGAAATAAACTACTTAGTAGAAGGTTGTAGTAGAAAATAGAAGAAAAGCAGCAATCACAAATACTCTGACGCTTCCCCGGCAATGGCGCCAAAAAGATGGTGGGCCCGAGTATTGCAGCAATAATGCTGCAACTCTTGGGACTCCCTTTTTCACTTTTATCAACCCGGTAGTTTGTAACAAACTTGGAAGCGATGGTGCTGTATGCACAAGTACTAGCTCTTGTTGTGGTTGTCACTTGGTCAGCTGGCACAAGTCTGCTAGGAGCTTAAGCCAACTTCTATGAGCTCTAAGAAGAAGCTTTTTAACTAATGGATGGAAGCTAACTCAAAGGAAGCTAATCTACTTGCAGAAAGAAACTGAAAAGCTGAAAGGAAATGCAAACCTTAGCAAACCCAATTTTTACTAGCTAGCCCTACTGACGCAAGAAGGACGATGCAAGCTACTTGAAGAGATGCCATTGAATTCTACGAAGGTAAAATGAATGTGTCTAAGCTACTTCTATAGAAAAATCTGAAGAAAACATCTTTTTTTTTCATTTTTGAGTAAGTTGTCAGAATTATCATGCATGTGCTTTAAATGGCTTTTGACTATGCAGAGGTGGATTAGCGAAAGGAAATGTTGCAGGAGATTGGGAAGGTTAGAAGAGGGAATAAGGGGTCCCTATCACCCTTCTAGAGAGTTTCACAGTGTTCAGATATCAAGAAACCACTTTCGTGAGCTTCTACAGGAAGTCAGCAAGAGTTCTATAGGGTGTTCTGTAATTTCTACAGGATGTTTAGAAAGGAGAATTTGGAGGGTTGATGGAGAAAAAAAGGGTGAAGAAGTGGGTATGGAGGTGAGATGAGGGTGTGAGGAGGTCCACGACTTGGTGGATGTAGCTGAGGAGTGATGAGGATGGTTGGATTTGTTCAAGGAGGAGTATAGCAATGTTGCACAAAAATGTGGGGATTAGGGCAAGGCGAGCGAGTGTGGGAAATGTAAAGTAAGAATCCAAGTTAGAGGATGGACTAGGCGGGATTAATGAAGTACGGGTAGATAGAGAAGTATTACAGGTTCTATACAAGTTATTTCTCAAACCGAATAAACAAAGACTCGGAAAATCAAGGGCCTAGTTACTTTAACCTAATCTGACCTAGATAACAGCAAAGAAAATGAACAGAAGTTATTTGCAATGAAATCATGTGAAAGAACTATGCAACTAAGCAATCATGAACCTGAACATGTAACCACAACTATTACCAACTTCTGTAAATGAGAATCTAACACTAATAATTACATGATGAAGCAAAGACAGTGTTTTTGGTGGCAACAAGGTCACCATGGTCACAGCTCATAGTCCCACTGAGAGAGAGCTGAGATCAAAGGTGCTTGATGGCTTTTTTCTGAAGATGTTCTCTTTTACTAACCTATCAAATCAATCTGAACTTGAAAATCCGTTCTAATCATCAACAATGACCTAGGTAACCAGCAAGATTTTAATCTACTTAACAGAAATTATTTTGCAAAGATATCAAAAACAAATAACAATACACAAAGGAAGCCTTGGCACTTGGGTTGGGCCCAACCTTGAGAGCTACAAGCTCCTAATAAAAGCTCATAAATGATGCCAAATAAATTTGCTTTCCATTACTCAAAAATAACCATGTCACAAAGAAAGTTGTATAGCAGTAGCTACAAAATGAGCTGAAAAAGATAACAACACTATAGTGAAAAATAAAACTGTTCAAAAAGTAACCTACGAAGGTTGGAAGCCTTCCTATTTATGCATTACAAGGGTCTCCAACAGCCTTCCTTAACTCAAGGGGCTCGGCTTCTCAAACTGCCAGTGATCAGTCACTTTACACAAGACTGCTCGACTGCCCTTGGGAATCCTTTTCGGTGGCCTGCTGAACTCCGAGCTGAGGGTGGAGAATTCAAGGAAGGGGCCATTTAATGTAGGAGACACCCTTCCTACAAATTCTCACCCTTGTTCCTTCATGCTTCGCTGTCATTTGGCTCATAATTGCTTGGCCTTGGTCCAAAATGTGTCCAAAAATATGCAATAACCACGTGTTAGCCTTCTTGGTCAAATGACTATCCTCATTCATTCAAATAACATAAATATACTCAAAAAACATGCATAAACTATGAAAAATGGTGGATTGATGAAGAACAGTTAGGCAAAATGAGCCCAATAAGTTACCCAATTTCGGGGCTCATCAGTCATTTAAGATGTCAAAATTTGTTATTTCATTGTATAGAGGGAGATCGGAGATAACATAGTTTACCACGCTACTACCAAGCCCATAATGTAGGTCATCTAGCTAGAATTGGGCCACTTCTTTAGATTGTTGCAAATTATGAGATCCTAAGCACTACAAAGCTTGACTAGCTCTGACCCAAACAAATTCTCCCCGAGGTCTAGCGAGAGGAATGTCTTCGTCTAACCAAAGAGGATTAAGGTTGGAATGATCGCGTAGAAGAATAGCTTGGTTGCTTGAAGTTCGAGCATTAAAGTCACCCATTAAAAGGATATTGCCTTCATTCCTTAGGCTAGAAATATCATTCTCTAAACCATTGTAAGGACTATTTTTATCTAGATTGTTTTTCTTATAGAAGTTAGAATTGATGGGGGGGAATAATAGATTGTTATGTAGGTCTTTTTATTATAGATGTCAATAATTTCTATCCAACTATATTGGTTGTAAGGGTTGTTTTTATAAATCCTAGCATGCGGAGAGATGTTCTTCTTAATGTAACAAGCTATACCCCCAATGCCTCTATGGCCAGATCACTTATTCCAGGTAGACCATAATGTAAAGCCATCTATGTTAGGGACCTTAGATTCTTCGTGCTCCCAAGTTTCAACAAGAAAAATGATATCAACATCATTCGAGATTCAACTTAGCTTGGGGCCATTTTTCCATGGAAATCCCTTACAGTTCCAAGAAATAATTTGGAGCATGTTGAATTACTATTTATTATTATCCTTTTGGTTTCTATCTCGAGTAACAACTTTTCTATTTCTGATTATTGCCCATTTTCCTTCCTTCCTAGCTTCCTTTACCTTTTCAACCTCCTTTCTCAATTCTGCTTAATCTTTTGGAATGAGATCTTCATTTATAAATATTCCACTTCCTTTTAGACTTGAGGTTTTACTACGTATGTCATACTTATGGTTAGTAGAGCTCACCTTTATTCGGATCAACCTTCCTTTATTCTCAGTTAGTTTCCCCAACCTTGTTGCTTCTGCGAGACACACTATCTCAATTTGTAATATGTTATGTAATTATGTCTGCACTATGGCTAAAGTATCCTTGTCTACCTCCTCTTTCAAACCGAATATTATAAGGTTCAAGGTCCTTTTGTTACGCTGATGGTCTAATTCTATCAATTTTTTTTATTTTATCTTTAATTGGTTTGATATATAATTTACCTGCCACACTATTTAGGGTGAGGCGACTATTAACTTTTTCTTCTAACTCTTTAATCAATGTCCTTCATTTTAAGACTCTCTAAAGTATCAACATCTACTTGCTGGGATGTTTGGTTCATATCTTGGTTTTGTTTTTCTATAACTTGCAACCTATTCTCCATTGCCTCCATCTTATTCTCCAATAGTTCTATTTTATTTTCTATTTGTTTTTGGGACGTGTCTTCAAGATATGTGAATTTATTTTCCAGAATGGTTGCTAACTCTGTTTGTAGCTTGACTTCTCTTTCTTCTCTACATTTCTCTAAAGACTCTATATACTCATAGAGGATCTATAGAGTAACTGTGTTGGGTCTACCTTTGGTAATCTTTGGTAATTGTGGTGAATCATTCATACATGAAAATATATGAGCATATATATATTAGAAAAATATAAGGAATGTGTGTACTTGATATCAGCAAGCCAGACCATATATGCACGTGCCCCAGATTGTTTGTCTATTATAGTAGAGAGATCATGAATTATTACCACAGAGAGATTGTAAATTATGACTGCAAAGATCATAAATTATTACTGTAGAGTGATCGTAAATAATTACCGCAGAGAAATTGTAAATACATCACCCTAAATTATTACGGCAGAGAGATGGTAAATACATCACCCTAAATTATTACCACAGAGAGATCGTAAATACATCACCCTAAATTATTACCCTAGAGAGATCATAAATACATCACCCTAAATTATTTATAAGTTAATTTTATGCTATTTTGTACATTTTTTTTTGTTTTCTTGTCTTTTTTATAGTTGACTTTTTTGCCATGTTTTAAAGTTTTTTAATGTTTATTTTGGTTATTTTTTTAAAAAAATTATTAGTTTTTTTCTATATTCAAAATTTTTGGAGTTTTTTGTATACTTTTTGTTTTCTTTTTAACCGTTTATTTTTATAATATATTTTCTTTTCTTTCTATTATTTTGTGTTTTTTTTTTATCGTTTTTATTTGATTTTTCAAATATTAAAATTTGTTTTCTTTATTATTTTTGTGCTTTTTTTCAATTGTTTTTTCTTTTACAATATTAAAAAAAGCTTTTGTATTATATTTTTGTGTTTTTTTTAATTGTATTTTTTTTTTTCAATATCTCAATTTTTGTTTTCTTTTGTATTTTTCATTTTTATTTCTTTATACATTTATTTTTTATTTTGGTTTTTATTTTCATTTCCTTTCTACAAGGTTAGTGTCGATGCTTGTCTAACAACCTGGTCCCATTATGGGCAATTTGATAGTTGATTTTAAAATTTTCGTTATAACGAATCGAGTGTACCGCCATAATGTATCAATTTCATGGTTCGTATTTAAGTTTTCGTTACAACCAGTCAAGTTCACCTACACTGTGTGTCAATTTGATGGTTTATTTATAAATTTTTGTTGCAATATATTGAGTTGTCTGAGGCTAAGATTTTAAAATAGCTAGATATTTAGTATTTAAAAAATAAATTACTCTTGGGTGTTCATTTTTTAAAAAAAATTCATAAAAGCTTTTTAGATTGTCATGCTTGAAATATTTTGAAAACTTGAGATTTTTTTGTAGTCATAATCTTTGGTTTTAATTTCATGGTTGGAAAATTGTCAAGATTTTAATTTTTTTTTTCTAAGCCATGATATTTTATCTTTAATGCTATGGTTGAATACAATTACACTTTCATGGTTTTTTAGAGTCGAGATATTTTATCTTTATCAACATGGATGAAAATTGTTGGAATTATCAGAATTTGAGTTATAATATTCTATCTTTAACATCATGTCCGAGAATTGTTGGAATTTTATAGTTTTTCAATGTTCGAATATGTTATCTTTGTCAATATTGTAACCCCCCTTTTTTTGTTATTCTAGAATTAACACTTAAGCATGATTTTCTCATCCATTTTGCAAAAAAAATGGTTTTTACTTCCATCTTAAAAAAAAAAATAGAAAATTTACCCTTGAAAAAAACATCATTATGGATTTCAGAGATCTGTGGTTTGTGCTTTTTGAATCTTTGATCGGAGAATCCACAGTAAGAGAATTTTTACAGTAAAAAAAACATCATTATGGAATAAAAAAATTTCGTTTTTGGGTTGTTGTCTCATGTTCTTCAGGGATTTTTGGGCTAGAGTACCTGTTTTTAGGTAATAGTTCATGTTTGATTGGTAGCTATATTGTAATGGTTTCAAATTCATGTACCAACTACTTAACTCATAAATATTTTCTAAATAGGACTTGGTTATGCACATGATACACACCATTTAATTGCATGACATGTAGCAAGGAATCTAAACGAACATGAAGATGAAGGATGTGATGAACGAGGGCATCGACTAACAAACCTATTATTGTATCATATTCAACCTAGTTATTGGTGGCAGATCCAATGTACACTCCATTCGAAAGGACTAACGTATGCAAGGGGGTAAAAATTGACAAGGCTACTGAGGCTAGATTCCTGGAGAAGTGGCTCACACTGTGTGCATGATTGATATATGGTGTGGATGATGGATCCATCTGAAAGGTGCAAAAGACGATGGATGAGTTGGTGCAACCTACCTAACATTATGACAAAAATAAAGACACGCAAATTAAATGGATATGATATGAGCAAGATTTCTTGCGGTAGAATGCATTGGGAGAATTAGGAAGAAAATGGCCTTCAGAATCCTCCAAATAAATATGCCACCTTACCTAAGTGCAAGGGTAATTAAGGGTAGGCATAGCTTCCATGATGTCCTCATTAGAATGGAAGATGGGCGGACGGGAGGAAGATTGATTACATGATGTAGTAGTGGTACCTGATGCATCATCTCGAGAGAGAAGGTTCACATATGCATCATCGGGAATGGTAGACAATGAGATGATAGATGGCATATCTATTAATGTTGAGACCCGAGATTCTATTGAAATAGGCTTGATATAAGCGAGCGCAGAAAAATATGAAAGGTTTGCCTACGAGGAACTCAATGATGTCGACAGGTAAAGGATATCATCTGTGGTGTCCGTCATCTCAACATTGATGGAAGGGATCACAATGGTGGGAACAGAGTCCCTTGATTCTGGTTTACTAGTGGTACTAGAATCCACGAGTAGAGGAGTAGGTGTTCCACTATGGGTGGCCTCATATTCGCGAAGCGATTCAAGGCAATCGCGAAATTAATCGAGATGAGGGCAACAATGGGAATAGTGACCATGATGATCACACAGGGCACATGGGTGATTTATGTGTAACGTTTTGAGTTTCTTGGGTGGACCTAGAAATTTAACATGGAATTCAAGGATATTTGACTCAAGGAATGTTTCATGAACCAAAGGCTTAAAATGAATAAGCTCAGGACAATTATTGGTGTTGTGCCCAACAACTTTACACAAAGCGCATGGAGGTGACCACTTTGGGGCCTTAGGGGATGGAGGAGCTTGGAGAGCCTTTTCCTTAGGTTCTTTCCTTTTAGCTTTGCCCCCCTATTAGGATGGTTTTGCAATAGGAGTGGGTGCATGTTGAGGTTGTGATGGAACTGAAGCAATGATAGGGGTTGTAGGGACCGTTGAACCGGGGTCAAAGCATGATAAGATTTTATCTGACAAGGTGGAATGCTTGTAGTGGGATCAATGTACCATATTGGAATCCACAAATTCATGTTAGGAAGGACTAATGAATCCATGACATGGACAGAAAATATTCCCATAGGGGGAAATAAGAAAGGTATCTGGCTGGCAGTGTAATGTCCTGACGAAACAACTCCTAGATGGTTAAGACCTGGAGGAATAGTTCCTCGTGGGAACATAGGATAAGCACCCACAAATGGAGGAGGTCCCAGGGCGCTGGATCTAGATGGCTTGGCTGAGAGGGAAACATCAGAGTGCTCAGGAGCTGACTATTGATCAGATGTACTAGACTACGTTAAAACAACCCGTGACACCTGTAACATGCAAAAACTCAAAGAGTTAGGCTCTGAGATGAGGGGGAGAGGACAAGGGAAAGCACCCAACAATGAGGAATATTTATCGACTCTAGGTGAAACACCGCTGAGAGGAGTTGAATACTGCTTATTTGACATTGATGAGATAATGGACTTGGGGTATGTCATGGATGTCAACTCGTAGTAATTCAACTCATCGATGGTAACAATTTTCCTTTCATGGGGGAAGAACATCTTGTGGAACACCACAGATGTGACGGCTGACATGGAATATGTGTAACTATGAATCAAGAGAATGTTGTAATCTAAAGGGGAATCAATATCCTCGATGTCGACATGGACACTCTTGCCTTCAAGGGTCACTGGACAGTTGCAGTACATTCCAAGAGGTGGGGAGGAGTGTCCATCCCAAGAACGCAAAGTGATGGTGGAGGGGCACAACTCAAGCGACTTAATTTGTTTCCAAATGGTAGCGGACATCACACAGGTGGATGCACCTTCATCAATAATGCATCGAGAGATGATGTAATTGCGGACTTGGACTGGTATCTGGAAAGCAACAAATGAAGGAAATCAGGGATATTCTGATGTATCAAATAGGAAGACAATCAAGCAATAGTTAGAAGGATATACAATGCCCAATTTTTTTTAGTAGATCTCTCTTTTGAGATGGGCAGGACTCAAGTACTTCTAGCGTCACCATGGTGGCAGGTGATTCCACTAAGTTGTCTACTATACTATATGTATAGGTAGCTCGGTTAGAAGTCACGTTACGGTGTAATGGTCCCTTCGTGATCTTGGGAGTGACCTCAACTTTAGGTTGAGGGATCTATAACAGACCATTTGGTGTCGTAAGAGGCTCAGCAAATGCTTTGGTTTTAGACTGAGTGGTAGACGAAGACAATGGGTTGTCATATTGACGCAACCAAGTTTGCAGGTTGATATCAGAGTGATTAACCTCATCAGAATTCATCATAAGGATATGGTAGTCACTAGGACCAGAAGGTTGGGGAGGATGGGTTGCTTGACCTGGCTAAGGTTAAGTAACAACAAATCCTTGCTGAGGGACAAGATTTGTAAGCACTACTGGTTGAGATGGTGCAGGATTCTAAGATGATTGTTGACCTCTAGAAGCTGCTTGAGCTTCCCACATTTCACGCATCTGACGTAAGATGGGACACTCATATGTATAACGGCCATGTACACCAAAACATGCACAAGGCTTGTTCATACAAATAGCCTTCTTCTTCTTGGGTTGGCTACCATGTTGTTGGTTGTTAGTGTTAGGCTGGTTCCCCTGGGGTTCACTAGGCTAATTACCTTGATTACCCTGGTTACCCTTTTTACCCTTCCCCTTATTCTATTTCTTTGAATTTTGGGGATTGGTAACACTCTGTTGTGCAAACACTTTACCTTTAGGGGGTGGTAGCTACTGGGGCTGAGGATGAATGGGAGGTTGCGTCACTCATGCTTGAGGGACTAAACCGCTCGATTGTGCATAAGGAGGACCAACAATTTGGTAGACAGGGTGGGGCCCTAAGAACATGTTTCTAGTAGGGTGCCCCCCTATGATAACCAAAGCATTGTTGAGTATATGATGAAGGGTGTGAAAGGGTTCCAAAGATATCATCGACAACGTGAGATGTCTCCAGTGCATTGGCACTTTCAGGACTAGGGATGTCTAGAATGACAGTATAAACATAACTATTTTGCACATAAATCAGGTCCTATCTTAGAGTGGTTTGGAGATATTTTTCTGTGGTCTAAGGAAAATGGGACACGACATCTTTTCTAATGTGTGCTAAAAGGCTCCAAGGAAACTAATCTAGATAGACATGGTCCTCGAAGGGCGGGGTACGACATGTGCTCCTCCTTCTACGCCACTCTTAAACATGGTAAAAAAGGTGAGTGGCGGATGACTGAAGGAATGAGGTCAATAACTCCATAATCAGTTTCGTACCAGAGAGGTAACTAAAAATATGAAAGGAACGCTTTAGGAAGCGACACGAAAATGGAATGAGATGTGGAGGATTAGTCTACATACCATTTTGGAGCGTCTCCAGTGAGCATGTATTGGAACAACCGAAGATGAATGGAGTCATCTGTAATGGATTTGGATGAACACCACATGTGGAAGGAGCTACAAATTTGGTAGGATCCTCTATAGCATTACCATCAAACTTTGGGATGTATAAGGGAAGCTTAGTCTGTATAGAAGGCCAACTAGTATCGTGGTGTATGGGGTCGTTTATCAAGTGGCTAAAATATGGTAGAATTCACCCATCCATAAAAGGGAGGATGGGGGCCACTGGAATGGTTCTTGACATTGTTCCACTTGATGTGACTACTGAGATAGAACTTGAGCCAACACCAGGTTGGGTTTCTACACCATATGTGGTTCCAGACATGGTGACGATATGTGGTGAAGGAGTTTCAGAATTAGATGAACGAGGAGAAGAGTCGGTATGGGGACTTGGAGGGCTATGAACTCAAACCCAATGGGGAAGGGTAATATTCCCAAGTGGTAATATTCCTAATAGTCTCCATGGAAAACTCCTTGGTGGTACAATGGTGGTAAGACACATGTGACACGAAAATGGTGAAGGAAGATCAACAATATGCATTTGTCTCAATGAGGGGAGATAAATTTATTATGTTGAGTCTTGTCTTAGATGTGTAAAGCAAGCGCCCTTCACTTAAGGTGTGCTTGTTTGTGCAAGTGTATTTATTGATTAAGCTCAGATTTTGTTTGTAAAAAAGAAAAAAGCTTGATGAAAATAAACTAAAATTAACAACAAAAAATGAACAACAAAACAATTAACTAAACCCCACCCAAACTGGGTTTGCAAACATTATAGTGATTGGTGGCTAAATCGAGGGAAAACACACCAAAAAGGATCAAGAGATCTAATTTTCAGTATGACTGGGATCAAATGACACTCTGTCACTAGAAAGTGGTGCAATAACAACAAAAAACTAGAGAGGAAGATGGCTGCAAACAGATAGGGAGATGGGTGACAAACCTAGGGAAAACGATGGGACCCTAAGGCCAATGATCAAACAAGGTTTAATGTGAAACTATGGATGGTAAAAACCTATATTTAGAGATCTGAAATAGAAGGGTATAGATTTGAAAAATATGGCTAAAAGTGCTACAAAAACTTAGACTACTCACTCAACTAAACTCCTCCTATAAAGGTGGAAGCATACTAGAAGCCCTAGGGCCCTAAATTCCACTTCGATGAGTAAATTAGAGTAGATCAAGGCCTAAGCGGGATGAAACAACGGTCAAACAACCCAGCAGACACCTCTCAGAAAAACCCAGAAACAGATCTAATAAAATGTCAAAAACCCTAAAATCATAGGTGATAACCTATTTTCAAGTGGGATCCCACTTTTTGGGCTAAAAACTGAGATTTCTTCTCCTTGATTCTCGGTCGGCAAATCCCAAAAAAAATTGTCATCTCTGTTGTGGTTGGTTCCTGTGACCTGCAGAAAAGATCATAAAACTTGTGGAAGTTAGAAATTTAAGAGATTTAGGGTTAAAAAGGTAGGAAACAACATTTAGAGACTGAAAAAAGAAGAAACCCTAAGCCGAAAATTGAAGGTCACCCTAGTTTCTAGATCTGAATTATAAAACCAATGTAGTCACCAATTTTGTTGTAGTGTTTTCTTCTCAAAGATGTATGAAAAGAACCCACTTAAGATTGTAGATGACAAACAATCTCAACAATATAAATGGCTACAAAACATTGTAGATCTGCAACAACTGCTAAAAACAAACCCTGCCAAAGTCCTGATCTATTCCACAATCATAGTTAAACAAAAAAAAGAAGTAGTAATAACTTTGATCATCCAATGGACACCAAATGTATAAATAATAGATTTTATTAAATAGCACTTGAGAAGGGAACAAATAAATGTTACCAATCCCCCTCCATGGGATGGGTTCTTGGCTATCCTCAAACTTCTTTAGCTTTTTGATAGAGTCTCTCTCCTCTATAATGTGTAAACCCAACAAATAAAATTTTTGAGCTCAATGGGAACTCAAATGGAAAGAAAATAGTGCTCGACAATGAAAATAATCAGAGTTACAACAATGAGTGCAATAATGAAAATAATCAAAAGTGAATAATGAATGGAAACCCCTTCTATTTATAACAAAATATTGAGTTATCCTTGAATAATGAGCAATAATAAAATATTATTAACCACATTCTTCGAATAACCACTTGGAATATTTTATTAGATTTGGTTAGGAGGGAAAAAAATATTTAAACTTTTATTTGTAGCTAATAAATAAATAAATGATTTATTTATCATCTCAAGGAATTGGTTATGGAATAATAAAGAAATAGTGATTAATTAATTATTCCTAGAAAAATTAGATAATTAATAATTTATCTGTTGATTTTTCATAATTGGGTCAAATATGACAAGGAATAAAAATCGAACAATGGTTTAATTGATTATTCCTAGAAGAAAATCAAATAAATAGTTATTTATTTAATTATTCTTCATGGGTTAATTATAAATTACTTGACAAAGGTGGTTTATTAAGTAATTCTCACAATGAAAGAAATTTTACTATGGTAAAACTCACTTTACATGGTATACTTCGATCCATCTTGTAAATTAGGCTACATGATCAATTTTTTGGTGATAACAGTGTCCAACATTCTCCCCTTAATCGAAATGGGTGTATGTGAGTCTAATAATAGAGATGTAATACAAAGGTGCATAGCATCCAATTGTAGATGTTCTCTTTGAAATGGTGGTTGATGGAAACCAAAAATCAAATGAATTAAGTCTAACAAGTAACTCTAGAACTTTCCTTGAAGTAGTTCCTAAAATAATTCAGAATGTAGCTAAAATATAAAGTCTTCTAAGTATTTAAAGTGATCCTTGTAATGGTTTAAATATGACCATAAAGTGATGAAATGTGTAGTACATGTTCAATTCTTTTATAGGTGGTGGTTTAAGGTTGACCACCAACCAAATCATGCTCATGAAACGTGATTGTGTCTCTAACTACAACTTCAACTCTAGCACTTGATCATTTTTGCTTTAGGCTTCGGTTTAGGGTGTGGCTCAAGGTCACTCGATATATATTTGAGGTTAGTAGTTTATTGCTTCAGGAAGATCGTTCGAAGTGGGTAAAATCTAGTGAGAAATGCCTCACCCACCAATCCTTCAAAACGACATTTTTCTCTAGCGGTAGGTAAAGGAGGCCTAGTGATTTTTAGTGATAATTTGGCTTATTTGATTTGGGATTTCCTCAGTTGTAACTATGAATTCTAAACAAATCCATATATTAATTCTTGAACTCTGATTATGCAAGTTGTGTATGCGGGACAACAATTTGGGTTCTGAAACATAGGAAGTGCATCAACATCTACATGTTCAATCTTTGGAATATGACCACATATTGGCCACCTGGGGTTTCTCGAATTTAGCCATGGGAAAATTCATGATGGATATTGAAGACATATTACTTGTTTACAAGCACACTCTTGTCAAACCATCTACACAGACCAGGAAATTGAATTCAATGAGGCAAGCTCTCTACGAACAAAGAAATAACCACTCTCGTGCATTTTCAATATGTGGGGCCCTTCAAGTGTCCCTTTATCACCAATTAAAATGATCTTTGATACCATAATATTTAATGTTATTCTTTTATTTAATTCATGCATGCATAAGACATGTAGGCTCATGAAATTATCATGAAATCATTCGCAATTACAGATGCAATTACTCATCCAACATAAAAACATTTAAACATACAAGATGCATAGCATTAAATCAACATAATCAAATAAAATAGAGTACTTATCTTTGTGAAGTGATACACCATCTACTTAAAGATGTCAAGCATTCCATCCAACCATGGGTATTGTTGCACTAAATCTCTCTACAATAAACCACCCATGAGCTAGGGCTATGAGTACACAAGGATAAACATTTATGGTTGGCTCTAATCATTACACACACAATCTAATTCCCAAGATATCTTTTCTCATTCTCAATAGTTCTAACTTACTAGCTCTATTTCATTTTTAGCCTACATAACTCGAAGTAGGGCATCCCTTTCTCTATAATGTTATCCCTCGATATATCACACTTCATTTCATGAAATCCAACACAAAATAGGTAAGAAATCTCTTTGTTAGGATCAATAAGGAAATTGCAATCAAGGTAGCTCTGCTCTTCCCCAAGGCTTCTCATAAAATTATGGATGGTTCCCTTTTTTTCAATAACCAAAAGCTATGGTTAATATTTGTATGTCCACAACTAACCATGTGGTTCCAAAGAATATTTAATAATTGTTTTCCCATCTAGCTACAATGTGGGTATGACATAGGACGACACAAATAAGAAAATTAGACTAGGAAAACAAAGCATGTTTTTTCTTTGGCCCCTATTAGCCGCACTAATCTCACTCTCTTGTGGAATTATAGCCCTCCGTATTCTTCTCCTATTCATCTACTATTAGTGATATGTATTTCTTTATTATTTTTTTTAGTGTGCAATTTTTCCATATTACATCACTTGGCCTTATTCATTTAGCATATATACAAACACACATTTCAAATATGGGGGTTAAAATTTAGGTGTTACAAATGGCATGCCTCAAGCTTATTTTTGTTTACAATACAATTTTAAACTATGGCATGTAGTATATCATCCCATAATTTTCATTTTAGAAGATGTGATTTAGATGTAGATATACTACTATAATGCATAATATAGTATACCTAATGTTATTTTATTTATTTATTTGATTCAAGTCAAAGGGAAAAGGAAGGCCACATTAACACAATCTCACCTCATCTAATTTAATCTTTTATTTTGCAAGCATATTAAGGAGTCTAGTGGGTGGCTTTGTGTTTATCCATCTAAATTTTAAATAGCCTTAATGTTTTTAAATATGAATCAATCCATATGTTTGAAAAAAAAATCCCTACATATATTTGAGAAGAAAATAAAAAAAACATTTGCATTAAATGAACTAGACCTTGCACAAAATACTATGTTTCTACTTAACTTGGCATTAAAATTAATAATTTTGATACATCTTAGTAGTAATTTTCTAAACTAAATAATGGAATTGGACAATCAAATAAAGTTTGTTCCCCTTTCTCTTCTTCATCTGAGTACCAAGGACATTGTTAGGTTTCTCTAAATATTTGTTAAAGTATTTGTATGATGAAATAAGGTGATGATACATCGACAAGCACAATGTAGCAATGAGAAGTAAAAGGCAAAACATGTCAAGTAAGGTGATAAAATGGTTGTAAGTAGAAAGTAAAATATGAAAACCTAATAGATTAATAGTCTAATTTATTGTTTACCAAAAATTGAAATTTAATAACACATAGAAAGAAAAACATTTTTTCTAATAAAATAAAAAATATTGTTCAATGTTACCTATATCAAATATTGGAAATAAAGAAAAAATAAAAAAAATAAACTAATAATTACTAGATAATCCACTCATTTGCATAATTATGCACCTTTTGTAAGGACTAATAATACAAATATACATGATGAGTACACTAAAACGATAAGTTCTTTAGTGGTTGAGATAAAATCTTTATTATTAGTCCCTACAGAGGCAAGTGATGGGCCTCCAAATTAGTCATAAATTAAGGCCCATCTCACCATCCTTCAACACATTAAACCTCTTTTTTGAATTAGATGAGATATTTTTAACTTTAA
Organism: Pinus taeda; assembly: GCA_000404065.3. Lineage (NCBI taxonomy): Eukaryota > Viridiplantae > Streptophyta > Pinopsida > Pinales > Pinaceae > Pinus > Pinus taeda. The sequence goes on along the minus strand of APFE030962702.1, from coordinate 86,915 downwards.
TTTTTTCATTAAGAAGGTTTAGAGATAATGACATATTTGCACTTGATATTATTTATTTTTGTAGAATATTGTGAGAATATTGCGTAGATTATGAAGATTTGGAGGAGGAGATAATCTAGGGAATTTTCCCGTGCTATAGGAGGATCAATATTGGATAATAAATGAACAAAATATCATGAAATTATTTATAAATTCTTGATATCCATTGATCGAAAAAATATAGCAATCTGTTCCCTTACCTTTAATGAAAATTCATAGTGTTGGGAACTAGATCCAGTGTTTAAGGGATTTTGGAGGGGAAAGTTGCCTCCTTTCAAGGATAATCCTTCCTCATCACTTTGTATAAGTAAAACTTTTAATTTTCCTCTATAGGTAGGTATTTCTTAGTCTTTTTGTGGAGAAAACTTATTATTTAGCAACTCCACTTTCATTTCTTGTAGGGATGTACTTGGATTGATTCAAATAATGATGTTTGGTGCCGCTTTTAGCTTCGAAAGCTTGGTTTTATTCATAGGGCTCCGAGTATCCTTGCACTTGGCCATCCCAAGAGCCTGAGATCCCTCTTGTAAAATTTTCTTATTTCCTTTGAATGTATTTTTCACTTTCATCTCTTATTTCTAGATTTAGTGTTCATGCTTCTTTTGTTGCAAGTTACATTAGCTAAATGATTGAAGTAAGTTGTTTTGAAAGATATTTACAAAGTCAAAATAATTATTCATCCTTAAAAAAAAAAATTAAAAGTCATATTCATCATTGATCTACTTGTATTGGTCTACTAATTTACAAATCTAGAATTTCTAGAAGTCTCTTGTAGCAAAATAGTAGTAATTTTCTGCTATTTTTTAGAACATGTTAATGAACCTCATTTAAGTTAATTCCACTTTTGTTAATTCATAAAAACATCCAATTTAATAAAATAAATTAACCCATATAATTTTCACTTTATTAAGTTAGGCATTTGGTAGGTTAACTAGCTCGCTAGTTCTAGAATTTCTAGTTTTAGAGTAGTAAGTTTATGCTATTTTTTTAACACATGTTAACAAGGGTATTTTTGAGTGATTCCACTTGGAATGTAGTATTAGGACATCCTAATTCATAAAAAAAATTGTCCCATCTCATTTTCATCTCATTTTCTTGGGTATTCATTAAGTTATCTCTATGAGTAACACTCATGTAGGAATCCTATCACTCCTATAGTAGATTTGTAGCAATTTGTTTTCGAGGTTTTCCTTGGCTAGGTTCACTCCAAATTCATGGTAGAATTACATTTATAGGCTATGAGGCTATCAGGCCACTTTGATTGATTCAAGGATTGGTTAGGCACCATTTAGCTCTTATATTTCATTCTTCTTAAATGTTGATTTCTACAATTAGTCTAGATTCCCTGTTTGCAATTTACTTTATGAAAAGTGAGATTTCGTTTTCACAAGAGTACTCTAGGACTTTCCTTTCTTGAAAAACAGAATATATCTCCTTTAAATGTCGTTATCCTTTACATGTTTGCAAATATAATAGATCTCTTTCTTCCCATTTACTTTCCAAGTATAATAGATTTGTTTATTTTTATTCACTTTTTGTAACTTAGGATTGGAGGCTTACCTATATATTTGTTCATTTGAATTTCTTTGATTTCCTTATTTCACTTGCATCAAAGGGAGTTGGACTAGGAAGAGGAAGTTTCTGTTGCACATACAGTGTTGAACCCTCTTGTATTTGTATGAACCCCACGTTAATAATTTAAGTTCATAGCCTTAGGAGTTGCAAAATCCTTGTTGCAATATTGGGGCTGATGACGAGGACTCTAGAAATTGATTTTACTATTGACCACTATAATTTTATTATTGAACAATGTAAGTTATAATGTTTAACTTTGAAAAGTAAATATTGATTTTTCAGTATTATTGAAAAAACAAATTCAAGCATTTGATTCAACCATAACATTTAAGGTCTTATTGTAGCCTTTGTGCCATGTGGATAATTGCCTCATATTTTTTTTCCATAATTTTTGGATTTAGTCGCAATATTTATGCCATGAATTTTAAATATTCATGCAATGATTTTCCATTGTTAAGATTCATAAGAAAACCACCTAAAAGCAAAATCCTTAAAAATAACTCATACTCACGTAAATAATATATTTACCACGAGTTACTATGCACCATAATTTAAGCAAGTATTTGCATAAAAAATTAATAGGAACAACATGGAAATAAATATACCTACGGATAGTTATTTCCTACCATTATTTATGTTTTCTTGAATGCTTTAACATGTAGGAGAAAAAGTGTAAATCTACAAACTTAGTAGTCATTAATGCCCAACAAAAATTTATGCAAGGCCATATCTCTTAGTAGGCAATTAAAGCATGAAGGGTTTTCATGTTTTAACATAACAATTTTATTTTATTTTATATAATGTTTTTAAGGATATAGAAAACAATAAAATTTTGTTAATATATTTAAAACAACATGAGAACCGAAAGAAGCTTCCCACAAACAAATAAATTCAATGCATATGCCACATGGTTCATTGAGGCAGTTATATCTAACAACCCTCGCCTTACAATTTTATTATCTAAATGGTTTCCCTAACTATTTTGATTCAAATTTTGTTTTTAGTTTTTCCCTTATGTTTACTACTATTAAATGGCAAATAATGTCATTATCAATGCAAAAAACCGGGTTCTTCATTGATAATAAGTATTGATATGAGTAATGCCATTATGAGCTTTTTAGTTTTTTTCTAAAAATTCTTATAAACATCTTGGGTTATTTTATTCATCATGAAATATATGTACAAAGTGTTTTATACCATTTCTTGTGTTGTTTTAATTTTTCAGTCTTTCTCTATATCACAGTAAGTTTTCATATTTGCTTTTCCTTCATATATAGTTTAGCATTATTTTGGTTCTGTAATGCGTTTGAGATTTTCAACAACAAGAAAGATTTTATCACATTTTTTCATTCTATAAGAATTTGGGTACTTTGTCAATTTCAATCTTATGGTGTTTTCGAATTCAAGATATCTGAAATATTACAACAACTATAGATCTCGTAATTCTATTATATGCTACAGAATAATTTTGATACTCACTTAGGCTACTCAATATATATTTTAGCTAGCCTAGTAGAAGATAAAATAATTTAGGGTTTGATATTCCTTGTATCATGAATTCCTATGCAGAATACGAAGATAAATTTTATTAGAAGGAAAATACTTTTCATTTTCTTAGGTTTCAATGTCTATGAAAAGAGCAGTGTTGTCTTAGGTGAATTGGTATCCACATTTTTTCATTTGTTACATGTATGAAATCTATTATAGATTTAAAAAAAAAATTATTAAACTTTTTTTATCAAACATTGAATACAACAATCAAATATTATGTTCCAAATAATTTGGTGGCATGTCTATTTACAAGAATTTTCTCCATCTCAATATATTCCATTCCATTTTAATTTATGTGGTGGATACATGAGCAAGAGTAAATATGGTTATAGTATGATTACAATGGGTTTGAATCCTTATGTTTAAGAAGTGCAGATTAAAATTTGAATCTTTTTATTTATGTGGTGTAAAGTTGAATACATATGAGTATTACTAAAACACATTTTTTCATATACACCATTATTACACTTTACCTGTCTGAGCATTGGTTCAAACTCAATTCCATAACAAGTATGTTTTTATATAATAGTACAAGACCACATTGAAAGTTTTAGTTGAAACAATTATTTTTTTTAAATAGAGAACTACCAAGGTCAATAATACTAAAACATGAAAGCATTTTATTTTCCATGAAAGCTCAAGATGGATAGCCATGATGTAAATCTAGGTATCCTTGGGAGATATATATCCCTGAAATAAATGGAGCAATTGGATTTAAGGAAAATAAACATCTAGTTAAAAAAAAAAAGTTCTACCAAAATATTCTTGAATGAAAACAAAACATAAATTAGTAAAAAAATATGACTATTATTCATTTCTATATGGGAATTTTGAAAATATTAGAGAAGGATTAGAATTTTACCTTAAATATATTATTTCCTATTTTGATGCCCACATGCACATTAACTTTTTTCTCATGACCTTCTTATTCAATCATGGGACAGAGAGTGGTTCACATCTTCTATCAAATTACCGTATGAATCATAATGATCATAGCTTATTATAATGATCCTAGATTACGTCAAATGATGGGACAGGCAATGGTTCACATCTTCTGTCAAATTATGATATGGATGATAATGATCTTAGCTTATTATAATGATCCTAGCTTATGTTTCTTATGACCAGGTTGACCAAATTACACTTTCTCATATTTATATTTAGCTTTTCATCTTGAGGCGCTCTAGTGAATATCATCCTTCTGCTACCATGATTGTTAAGCTTCATAGGAAAACCACCTAAAATTAAAATCCTTGAAAATAACACATAATCAAGTAAATAACCTATTTACCATCACTTACTACTCACCATAATTTAAGCAAGTATTTCCATAAAAAAGAATATGAACAAGATGGAAATAAATATACCTACCCGTTTTTCTTCAACAAGTTAACATGTATAAGTAGAAGTGTAAATTGGCAAACTTAGTAGTAGTTACTACCCACCAAAAAATTATGCAAGTCCTTATCCCTTAGTAAGCAATTAACTTCTCACTTCATATATCAATTTGCAATTTTTCTAAAAACATAACATCCACTTAAGTGGAAATGACCCTAGAATACTTGTTATATTTGCACTCATTAAAGAGAGAAAATTACATTTAATGCGATATGTATACAAATTTTCACATCATAAAACCTCCAAAGGTGTTGAATGTTAATGTAAAAATAATATGTTATAAAAGAGCTCTTGTCAAGAACTAATGAAAGTTGGTAAAAAAATTAATTGTGATATAACATTGTTGAGTAAAAATGTTTTTCATCTTTTATTCTCTTTTATATAGACAAGTTAGAATATTTCCTAGAAGGCAAAAAAGAGTGAAAATACAAACTTTATAAGGTTAGTTATTATTTTCTTGATGGTATTATTCTTTTAGTAAGGAATTCTTTTTACTTTAGAGAATTTCTTAAAAATTTTAAAAAATTTTGCACTAACTCTAATATGATTGTGAATATTGATAAAACAAAGATAATGATCATCAAGTTCATAATATGACTAGTTGATATTTTTTTTTAATAATAACAACTTGGAACGAGTGCCTTCATTTAAATATATTGAAATCAACGTCCATCATAAGCTAAACTTGAGCTATGGTATTGAAAAATGATGAGGAAGTGTTCCAATGATTTTAATGATCTTCAAAATAATTATAGAGAAGATAATTTATTATTCTAATAAATGAAATTTATTTTTGAAATGTGTGTTAATCAAGTGATTATGTATGGTTCTGAACTTTAGGGTTGTAGTGTTTCTAAAAACACTCAAAAAAATTGAGTGGATTCACAAACATTTTATAATACAAAATATTATAATTAAAATCAATATTCTCTACTTATCATTCTTTTAGAAACTCTTTTCCCACTCATAAAATGTAAGGTTATGATAAATTATTGAAGATACAAGATAATTTCAAACAATAATAAAAAACACTCAAGCTAAAAAGAGTGTGTCTTGAGATGTTAGTTGCTAGTTTCTAGTTTCAAAATTAATGAGTAGGAGAAGAAAAATATCCTTTATCTTATCAACATCATTATTAGTATTGTTGTAAGTAACTTTAAGAAAAGCTATGGTGTTGTAATTAGATTCATAATATGATTAAAAAGGGGTTTAGTACAAAGATACTATTAATCTCAACTTACATGACCATAACATTGTTAGACACACAATATTGGAACCCAACTAAACTTCATTATTAACAATGATCTCAAAGAATGATGTACATAGTGTACATATTAATACAGTAGGTAAATTGTTGATTCAGTTTCCTAAATTTCTTGCACTCCAATAACTACTCACCATAACACACACTAACCCAAATCATAACCCATGGATTATTTATCTAGCATTCCCCCCTTAATCTCAAGGGATGTATCAAAGTCCAAAAATGAGAGATAAAAATGAAAAAACCCATCTCATCCAAGAATTGAATGTCTCTCAAAAATGGCTTTCAAAGGATGACTATAAACCAACGATGATGGTTTTTAAGAGAAAACAAAAAATGATACAAAAATGCAGGAACAATCAAATCTCAACCAGTGATGGTTCAAACATGGCCACCAAATTTTGAACTATCTTAACATTTCCTTAAACAAACTAACTTTGGAACAATTCCTAATTGAGGGGAAGTGATCCTTCACAAATATTGGCATACCAAAAACATATCATCATGTTCATTCTCATAGAGCATGAATCAAAAAAATTATGTCTACAACTCTGAATCTGATTCTTGAACTCAGACTCTAGATTGTACCAATAAAACTCTGATTATCTTTGACTCAGGCTCACTTGAAAAATCTTGAAATTTGCAACAAACCATATCAATTCCATCAATTCCCCCTTTGTCAGATATAGGATGAGAAGATGAAGTAATCTTCACCGTAAGAATGGTTATCTTCTTGGGTGCTTTAGACCAATCCTAAAAAGCAATCCATCTAAAATTAATTCTCTCTTGCAGTAGTCTTAGTATTATGCTTGAAACATATGTTTGAATGTTGATTCTTCTTTCCACAATGTTCACAAGGGTGAAGATCATAACAATGGTCTTCCTCATGTCCTACTCTATCACACTTGGCATCTAATGATTTGTTATAGGACAACATCATCCAAAAATCAAGCACTACAAAATTTTATAGGCTTTGAAAAATTAGGCACATGAAAAGAAACATATTTATTATATCCCACACCAGTCATGCTTTAGTTATGCACGATTGCTTCTCAAGGTCTAACAATTTTTTTGGGAATTGTAGGTTTCACAAAAAGACTTTCAAGTGCATCTGTGTTCTAAACAAAAACAAGTTTAGATTTACAACTTACCTAAACAAAAACAAGTTTAGATTTACAACTTAACTTTAGATCACTTAGTTCATCATTTTGCAACTTTGACTCTAACTCAAAAAATCAATTTTTCTTTGTGCATTTTGTATACATTGTCAAATATGAGAAAGTGTGTCCTTATTGATTTGGCGAGTGTTATGAACAATAGATGACATTAGAGTGCTTAATAACTCTAACAAATTTTCTCTAATTTCCTATAAAAAAAAACATTCAATCAACTTTGAAAAGGGTGTTAGATACCACGGAAAATGCACCCATTTACAATATAATTCAACAATATTCTCATAAAATTGAAACTATCCCAAATAAAATTATATCCTATTATTGCTTATTATAAAAACTTCCAAAATGATCTTCACATGAATTTAAACTTAACATCTTTAATATAGAATATAACTATATAAGATTTGCTAAACACAATACCTTATTTACAAGTTCAATACCATCATACATTCATGTATCCCAAATATTATAATTCTTTGTTCATAAATAGTCAAACCATTTCTTCTTAGTAATCATTCAACCCATTTCTTCTTAGCCGTCATTCAACTTCAGAGTCATAAAACATATTCACCCTTCTTTATTTAAAAGAACCCTTTTGAGGGGTGGGAAAATCCAACTATCCTCGAAACTTTAAATTCTTCCAATTTTTAGTGCCAATTCTCTACCAATTATAACACACCACATTTACTTGCTAAGGCTGACTAGATATTCAACAATATATTTGAAGGGTAATATATTTCACCGACTCCATCCGGAGATATCATTGTTCACCTTTTAATAAATAAAATGCAATGCCATGACACAACATCAAGACAACAATTAGAATTTCAATTTCTCGTATTAAAATTTTCGACCACAGGCTAGAACGTTTTCATTATTGCCCCATGTAGCTTTCCAATGTTGTAAATCTCAACGGAAGCTTCTATTTCCACTTATATTAACAATAATGCATAGAAAAAACAACACCAAAGACTAGTTTTTCCTCGATGCTGGTTTGCTTCTTCGAATACAATAATTGATTGCGGATTATTTTCATGAATTATAATAAAAAACTTCCACAACATGCTTATAAGAATTTGACACCGAGACTCCTGAATCCGCACTTCAGGTGGGGAAAGTATCTCGAATCAATATTTTTATCATTATGGTATTTATGCAATAAAAGCATAATAACATTCAATAATTCATTTAGGGTTAATGGCAGTGGATATTTTTACAATAATAAAGAAAAAATGTGATATCTTCTTTGATTTATAATGTCAAGCTTATACGGTTGATATGTTGTCACAAAGACGCTACGTTTACATCGAAGCTTTATGTATGGCACTTATCATATGGATCGGATGAAGAAACTGTTGAAGACAGTTATCAACTTCATTTCTTCTCTTTCCATTTTTCTAGCAGTATGTACTCTCCCTTCCAAATAGAATTTTGATTCTGCATACATACAAGATTTACTCCCTCCCACAGTGCCATATTTATTTTTGGTTCCCTCCAACAACTGGAATATACAAAAATGTTGCGGTTTCCTGAGTTTTGAGAAGAGGTTCGAAAGAATTCCCCTGGTTAATGAAATTGAGAATGAAGGTTGTAGGGTTCATCTGTATGGACAGTTCATCATTGAAAAGGAAAGGAATTGCAAGCTTATGTGGCTCAGAAAAGAAAAATCCGGCAACCTAGAGCATATAGTCTCAATAGAATCCCACAAAAGATAGGATAAAATCCCACGAAGACGAAATACAATCTCAAATGCTAAAAAAAATAATTTAATGGTGCTACACAAGCGTAATAGAGTGGGAAAACTACTCAAATAGATTTTTCTGCATTTCATTCAGTGCCCAATAGAAGAAAGGAAATTTGTAAAACCCACAACCACAAAATTATTCATTTGATTCACTATCATCATAAGGAATCCCGATTAGGTGAAGAAGATCTAAGAACAAGGAGTGGCATTACAACACACTTACTGCACTGGGCATGGATTTACATTACGTCCCATCTGAGCTGAATCCGATAGACATCTTTGGCATCTGCTTCATTAATATCACTTCCGATAGACAACTTTGGCATCTGCTTCATTAATATCACTTCGTCGCCTCAGTCATCGATTGAATCAGGCCATGGACGGGTTGCAAGAAAGGAGGGCCACAAAACAAGTGGCTCGCTTATTAAACAAAGCAGATAAACTGTGCTCTCATATTCCCCAACCAACACTGGGATACCATTATTAGACACACAATATTGGAAACCAATTCAACTACCTTATTAAGAAGGATGTACATACAATAGGTAAATTTTGATTTAGTTTCTTGAGAGTTTTGGACTCTAATAACTACTTACCATAACACACATAAAACCAAATCATAACTAGTGGATTAGGTGTCCAATAAACACTCTCAAAACTATTAGCTTCAGAAAGTAAATAAATATTGAAAAATTAAAAACATGCTTAAATAATCTTTGTAGTCATATTCAAAGAAAGACAGACTTAAAAAATTGTGAGCAGATATAATCTTAAAGCTATTTTAGTTTAGAAACAATATCATATAATAAATAACTTGTATTTATTAAGATATGATAAATTAATGTTAATCTATATGGATGGTAGACACACAATATTGGAAACTAATTCAACTACATTATTAAGAATGATATTAAAGAATGATGTACATAGTGTACATATTAATACAATAGATAAATCTTTGATTCAGTTTCTTGAGTTTCTTGGACTCTGAGTTTCTTGAACTCTAATAACTACTGACCCAAACACACACAAAACCAAATCATAACTAGTGAATTAGGTGTTCAACAAACACTCTCAAAATTATTTTTGACTTCAAAAAGTAAAAACATATTGCAAAAATAAAAACATGCTCAAATAATCTTTGTAGTGATATTCAAAGAAAGACAAAACTTAACAAATTATGAAAAGAAATAATCTTAAAACTATTTTAGTTTAGAAACAATATAATATAATAAATAACTTGTATTATTAATATATGATAAATATATATAAATCTATATGGATGGTAATGTCTTATTTTCTTATCATACATCACCATCAATATAAAAAAGATAATCAATCAAAAATGAAAATAAAGTAATAATACTTATTTATTATTTTTTTAATAAATTTTTAGGGTGAAAATATTGAAAAAAAAATATTCTTTAGTTTTTTGAATAAAATAAAATATTTAATATAATATACTTGCAACTTTTGTGAATTTACAAAGGAAATTATAACATTTTTAGAAGAAACTTGGGAAAAGGCCCAATAAGGCAGCGGAGTTGTGACTGTTAGTGAGTGACGACGATGTTGATCCAGCTCATGGATTCAAATCCTCCTAAGTGAAAAATGTAATCAAAATATTTCAAAAAAAAAATGAACCACCAAAAGTTAACAATAATTTATTTTGAAAATTGAATTTCCACCTATTAAGAATAATGATATAATCGTATACTCAATATATAAATACCAGCGAATCACCATAAAATTTGATGAAAAAAATAACATTATTTCAAATCAATAAACGTCCTTCAAAACATAAAGATATTATAGATTAAGTATACCAATTCTTATCTTAAGTCTTAGCACATAAATGAAAAATCCTTTTAAAGAATATTAATATTACTAAAATTAGTCTCACAAATAAATTTAGAAAAAAGCTTGTACTCATATTTTAAAATAAAATTTAACATTAAATAAATAGCGGAAATTGAAAAACATGTAAATATTATATAATAAAATATACATACACGAAATTGAATTTAATCATATATATTAATTTGATTTAATTTTAAAAGTAAATTTTAAATAATATTAAAAAATAAATCATATATATATGACAACATTTAAATATTTTCCATTAAATGTATAGTTAATATGAAGAACTTGTTTTTTTTAACATTTTATTTGCTAAATTGATATATATGTTTTAATATTTTTGAGATTTTGGAAGGTATATTATTATCCATTTATTTTAGTTTTAAATTTATCTTAGAGTGATCTAGTTTTTTATATTATATTTGTTTTGAGTGGAAAATTAAAGGAAAGATTTGTATTTTAAATTAAAATGGATTATATTGATATTAATAATATTATTTTATTATATAATTTTATTTTTTTAATTTAAAATATTTTATTTGTAATTCATAAAAATTTTGATATATATAGTTATATGAAATATAATAGTTTTTTTAATTTTATTAAAATGTGTTTTGTATATGTTTTTGGGCATTTAATTTCCTAGTATAATTGTTGTCTCGATAGACACTCTACAACTTAGTATATGATAGATGTGTAGGTGTAATGTAAGAAAATACATAAACATTTTTACATGTCGGCTAAATTAAATAATAATAAAACGTTAAAATTAATATAGAGGCCAATACGAGGAGATAAGAGCCTAGTATGGGGAGCATTTTTAGGTTTGGGGTAAAAAAGGTTTCTCTTTGAGATTCTCACTACCTTTGTTATTTTATATGGATGTGAGGTTTGGGGTTGCAATATATATACAAAATCATGGAGGAAGATTGTGCTTATCTGAAAATAATGTATAACCTATAACCTCAAGATTAAAGGAAATACTCCCTACCCTATCCTCTTGATTGAAATTGACCTTTACTCCATTGAAAGCATGGGTTGATTAGGCATCTCATGTATAAGAAAAAGCTATACAACGTAGAAGCTAAGCGGTTCCACATAATTGCTTCTAACTCTAGCCAAAACCCCCACCTTTGGCTCAAATGGGACTAGCATAAAGATGCATAGTCTTCGCTAGAACATTGGGGTGTAAAGGTAGAGAACATTTTGAAGAATAAGGATAACATTTTAAGGATAAGTTGTGAGAGGATAATGAGTTAGAGGGAAAAAGGAAGCTAAGGTATTATAAGGAGGTGCTCAACCCTAATCTTGATAGCTAGAATTCTCAAAACAACTTCGGACAAAAGAGTTTGCCACGTTTGTGAAACTAAGAGGGTTGAATATTGAAAGCACTTTATCTTGGACTATTTAAATCTTACTCACATCGGTTCCAATTTTTAAAATATTTGCCACACTACCAATCTTTTTGACTTGTTAAGTGACCAAAATTATGGTGATCTAGAAATGCTTCTCTCCCTTCTTTTCCATCATAGAAATAAAATATTAAATAATTTGAACTAACCTCTTACTTTCTTTAGCTCTAATAAACCATATTAGCCTTAGTGGGCATTAATCATCATCATCATCATCATCATCAATTTAAAAATATGAAAGGCTATAATATAAAACTATAATTATAAATAAATTATTCTAATTTTATGATAATATATATATATATATTATATATATTGTAAGGGTGGTTCATGGACATTGAGTGAACGCTACATCCACACAAAAATCTAGGTAGATCAACCCGAAGGGATCTACTTGTTGGCCAAACTAGCAAGGTGTTATGCAACCAACTCACAAATAGAAGAAAAAATAGATCGATGACTTCAAAATCAGTCTCTTTGAGGGGGGAAACCTTCTTTAAATTACACAAATGAACAATTATTGGATGATACAAATGACAAGACCTCCTTTATATATATAGGAGTCTAAGGGGTCATAATATAATTAGAGTTGACATAATAATAATAATCTAAGGGAAGAACAATAACAATAGTGAGCTTCTATGGGGCACAATAATAACAATATGGGGACAACATGGCTACAACAATAACAATAAGGGGATAAAAAGACAATAATAATAAGGTAATACACTAGTATTATAGGGAACTAACATGCCCCTCTCCTTCAAAAAAGTGTTTTCCTCAACGCTTGGGTATTTCAAGATGTTTCTGTATAAAATTCTCATCCTCCCATGTGGAATCCTCAACGGGTCAGTTCCTTCACTTAATGAGATACTTTGAAATTGATCGATTTTGTAGCTGTTGAGTTCTCGTTTCAGTGACTGCTTTATGTTCCAATATGATTTTTCCTTCCTTGTCAAGTTTTGGCAATATAGTTTGAAGTGAGAGCTTGTCACCTATAACCTTCTTTAAACCTGAAACATGGAAAACTAGGTGCTCTTGGGAAGATGCAAGAAGTTCCAATTTGTATGCCATAGTACCAATGTTTTTCAACACCTTGTATGGACCATAACACTTTGGTGATAATTCATTACCCTTCTTAGCTTGCTTGAGGAACATTTGTTTGTATGGTTGTAGTCATAGAAATATTGAATCACCTACATCAAAACTTTTTTCGCTGCAATGTTGATCTACCTATTGTTTCATTCTATTTTGCACCAAAGTCAGGTTATCTTTTAAGAGTTGAAGAACATTTTTTTGATGATCGATGTGATTGTCCACTGCTTGAGCCTTATAATTTTCTCTTAAATATGATGTGATGGATGGTGGATGATATCCATAAAGTGCCATAAATGGGGTCACTTTTGCTGCAGTATGAAAGGAAGTGTTATACCATCATTCAGCCAGAGGAAACCATTTGACTCATTGTGTATGTTTATCATATGCAAAGCAACAAAGATATCCTTCCAAACATTTGTTCACTATATCATGTTTCCCCTCAGATTGAGGATGATAAGATGAGCTATGAGCTAACTGAGTACTAGGACAAGAAAATAATTATGTCCAAAAATTTCTAGTGAAAATAGAATCTCTGTTGCTGACAATAATATTTGGGTTTCTATGTAGCTTTTGAATTGTTTCCATAAATGCAGTAGCAACTGTACTGGATTTAAATGGATGAGATAATGCACAACAATGTGCATACTTGGTAATTCTATCAGCTACCACCATGATGATAGCCTTTCGTTTGACTTGGGTAAACCTATGATTAAATCCAGTGAAACCTCCTCCCAACGTTGACTTGGAATGGATAAACGTTGTAATAGACTTGAGGTCTTAATTGTCTTAACTTTATTTTGTTGGCAAACCAAACATTCTGCCAGAAACTTTTGAATATAAGATTTAAGGATATCTCAAAAAAATTCCTTCTTAACCCTATGGTAAGTCTTTAAAAATCCTGAATACCCTCCTAAGGGACATGTGTGCAATTCCAGAAGAATTTTTTGTTTGATTTGGGAATTCTTATAGATGTATAAGAAATATTTGTACCATAACAAATAAGTTTTCCAGCTAAATGTATCAGATGTACTCGGATCTTGCTGCAAATTTTGAATGAGTTCCCATACTTCTTCATCATTCTTCCATTCATCCTTTGCTTCATTTATCCAATCTGGTTGGATAATAGAAATGGCACAAAGAAATGTTTCCACATCATCATCCTTTCTTGAGAGTGCATCTCCAACAACATTTTGCTTCCCTCTTTTGTAGATGATTTCAATGTCATAACCTAACATCTTTGTGACCCATTTTCACTCCTCTTCTAAAGATAATATATATTTTTTTAAGAGAATTTGACACAATCATGATCCAATTTTACCTTGAAGTATCTTCCCATTAGTTAAGGTCGCCATTTCTCAAGTGCATGTAGTATTGCCAACACTTCTTTATCATAAATATCTTTGTGTAAATACTTTCCTTTGATTAGACGACATTCAAAAGCAATGAGTCTTTCCTCTTGTATTAAAACAACACCAACTCCCTTTCCTGGTGGATCACATTCCAAAATAAAAAATTTTGTGAAGTATGGTGTAGCTAAGACTGGTGGTTGGCACATGACCTCTTTAAAATGTTCAAAGTTTTTCATTTCTTTTGGAGTCCAATAAAATGCATCTTTTTTTAGTAATGTTGTTAGAGGTGCTGCTATTTTCCCATAATTATTAACAAACTTGCGATAATACCATGTCAACCAGAGAAATCCTCACAGATGCTTTATGGATGTGGGGATTTTCCATTCCTTAATGGCTTTAATTTTTTTAGGGTCTTGATCCAAATTTATGTAAGAACGCAATAAGGTACAAAAATAAACATAAATAAAGAGATGTAGCAGAAATAGTACTTGATTTCATTAATGTAAAATACTAAAATATGCTTACAAACAGAAATGGAAATAAACTAGCTCAGGCAATGGTAGCTTATCTCTGAGAAGAGATGTGGTGGCTACATGCCTTTGAACTGAGTTACAATGAGGTTTAAGGGCTTTTTTATTATTGAACAATAAGAGCAAACCCTAAGCAACCAAAACCCTAACTTGAGGAGATGAAACAACAAGAGTTTATGGGTGTCGTTGGGGTTAGTTGGACAACCAACTTCCCGGGGCTGTGACTTGGTCATATTATCTCCTTTTGATGAGCATGATAACATGTTGGAAATATCTCTCCAAGAAATACGATGGAAAATATGATTTTCTCAGGAACTCGCAATAGATTTCTAAAAAAACGTCTTTTAGGGCCTCAAAATGGCTCCAAAAGTTTAGGACTAAGAAAATTGCTAAAATAGTAAACCGTGCTACAATTAAGGAAACTAAAAGAAACAATTGTGGTGGTCCAAGTGGGATAGGTGGGTGGCCACCAACATCCACTTGCATCATTCCTCCCCCCTTAGGAAGAAATGGTCCATATTGCGTTGAGTGCCTCCATCATATGGGGAAACTTCTATTGAACTTGGTCCCTGGTGAGCTATTTTGCAATCTATGAGGTGTTCAGTAATGGTGGGAAGCATGGTATAGGGTGGTCCACATTGAATTCTCAATGCAAGCTAAGGAATGGAGGAATGATGTGCTCCAAATCATTGTTTCCCATAGCCTTAGTAATGGTGTAAGGAACATATTGGAGTGCTCTGAGCTTCTGATGGGCTTTTGTAAGCCGTTCTTTTTGCAAATGCAACTGGACTTTGTTGCCCACTTGAAACTTGTGTGGCACCTGATGTTGATCATGTTGCTTCTTGTACTTCGAATTTTCCAGAATGGAGCGATGGTATATTAGCCCGTTTGGTAGAGGTGCTCCATGAGTCAGATTGAATGAATGCTTGAGCTAATAGTGTAACAGTATCCCAATCGATGAGGAGAATATATCCATGTATCCTTTCATGATTGTATCCACCTGCCTCTGCTATGTGGAGGAATGCTTCTCAGGCGCCATGGATGTGGCTACGATCTTCCCCTTATTTTGAGAGCGAACTAGAAAGAAAATAAATTTCCTAGCTTAGGAGATGATCTTACTACCTTTATTAGCAGAGATCAAAGAAGTGGTGGTAGGTTGGGCTACCTTCGTATCTTATATAATGTATTACACAAAGAAATAATAACACCGCAGGGCCTTGACTCATACAAGGCATGTCGCTTCCACAAGTATGGTTGGCCTAATAATACATCACAAACATCAAGAGGTGCAACATCACACACTACCTCATCTGTGAAGGCCTTGATGTTGTAGGGAAGGCGAGGATGTTGGTGGACTTAGAGATGTCATCCTTGGTGAAGCCACCTGATGTTGTATGGTTGCGGGTGTGGTATGGTCAGTAGGCCCAACCACTTCATGACCTTTGCTAAAATGAAGTTCTTTTGGCTGCCAATGTCGATAATGAATTGCAGCGGCGAACCCTTCACCCACATTTGTGAGTGGAAAAGATGCTCCCCATCCTCTAGATCTTTGAGCTCATTCTTCTGTATCTTGGTGGTGGAAACAATGGTGTTTGGCTCCACGTCGATAATTTGCTTCCCTTTTCCATTCCTCTTGTCAGGTTCTAACTCAGGGTCAGAACATGTGTCTAATTCAGAAGCCTTCAACTCATCCACCAACAACTTCTTGGCCTGATACTCACTTTTGTTATGAGTGGGGCTCTTATGGAACTCACACCACTTTACTATGTCCTTCTTTGACTTCGTGGTGTTGTTCTTTTCTTGCAGCTTTGAAGGGTTGTCTTAGGTCACACCAACTTGGTTTCGTCCTTAGTTCTGTGGTTTGGGGAAGCCTTTCCCTTGCTTCAGATTCATGCATCCAAAGTCTCGCTTCTTTTGTTTAAACTTCTACTCAATCTTGACAGTGTATCGGTAGGCCATGCTGAGTGAGGAGATGCCTAGGGACTCCCTCCCATCCTTGATGTACCGGTGTAGGAAACAGCGATATTTGAGTACCAAATTTCACTCAGAATCCTTAACACCCAACTTTGTACGAAGGTTATGAAAAATATTGGTAAGCTCTAGTACGTCTTGGTCCCTTCCCCGACGCAGCATGGTGCACTTTAGGTATTTATGCTGATAGCTGCCAATAGGGTAATACTACACCTTGATGGCATCCTGGAATGAATTCCAAGCGGGTGTGGCTGAAAATAATGAGGTCGTACTCTCATCCTTCTACTCGCAGTAGGTTTCCACTAGTCCTTGATGTGGGGGTGACTTTAAGAAGAGTCAAAATATCAACGTCTACATCCATCTGACCCTCGAATATGGGAATATCAAAGTTAACTTGTACCTTAAAGGGTGTGGTGCTCTCAGAGTAGATGTTGGAAGTAGATGTGTTGTCCATGGGTAGCCGCTGAAGGATCTGGAAAGGTTGTCCATCATCACATTCGCCTGTCACTCGAGCAAGATCTTGATAAGATCTCCTACCCCAACATCCTTCTCTTCATTTTCCATAGGAGGCCAATGGGATTTGCGAGGTTGGTCTTGCAAAGGTTCGACTAGTTCAAGTCGTAGCTCCTTATATACCGACCTTGTTGGGGACATGCAAAGAAAAATAGAGAAAGAGCAGAACTCTCTAATAATACTCATCCAGATTTATGCAGGAATCAAATAAAGTATAGAAATAAACATAAATACAGAGATGCAACAAAAATAATACTTCATTTCATTAATGTAAAATACTTAAATATGCTTACAAACAGAAATAGAAATAAACTAGCTCGGGTGATGGTAGCTTACCTCTGAGAAGAGATGTGGCAGCTACATCCCTCTGAACTGAGTTACAATGAGGCTCAAGGGCCTTTCTATTATTGCACAATAAGAGAAAACCCTAAAAAACCAAAACCCTAATCCGAGGAGATGTAACAACAAGAGTTTATGGGTGTCGTTGGGGTTAGTTGGACAACCAACTTCTTGAGGTCATGACTTGGTGATATTATCTTCGTTTGATGCACATGACACCCCGTTGGAAATATCTCTCCAAGGAATATGGCGAAAATTATGATTTTCTCAAAAACTGGCGATAGATTTCTAAAAACATGTCTTTTAGGGCCTCAAAACGGCTCCAAAGTTTTAGGACCTGAAAAACTGCTAAAAATAGTAAATTGTGCTACAATTAAGGAAACTGAAAGAAACAATTGTGTGGGTCCAAGTGGGATAGGTGGGTGGCCACCAACATCCACCTGGATCATTCTTCCCCACTTAGGAAGAAAAGGTCCCTATTGCATTGAGTGCCGCCATGAGACGGGGAAACTTTTGTTGAACTTGGTCCACCATGAGCTATTCTACAATCTATGATGTGTCCAGTAATGGTGGGAAGCATGGTACAGGGCAGTCCACATTGAACACTCAATGCAAGCCAAGGAATGGGGGAATGTTGTGCTCCAAATCATTGTTTCCCATAGCCTTGATAATGGTGTAAGGAACATATTGGAGTGGTTTGAGCTTCTCATGAGCTCTTGTAATGCGTTCTTTTTGCAAATGCAATCGAACTTTGTTTCCAACCTGAAACTTGTGTGGCACCTGATGTTGATCATGTCGATGCTTATACTTGGCATTTTCCAGAATGGAGCGGTGATATATTGGCCCACTGGGTAGAGGTGGTCCAAGAGTTAGATCAAATGAATGCTTGAGCTAGTAGTGTAACATTACCCCTGTCGATGAGAAGAAGATGTCCATGTATCCGTTCATGATCGTATCCACCTCCCTTTGTTGCATGGAGGAATGCTTCTCAAGGGCCATGGATGTGGCTACAATCTTCCCCTTACTTTCAAAGCGAACCAGAAATAAAATAAATTTCCTAGTCTGAGAGATGATCTTACTACCTTTCTTAGCAGAGATCAAAGAAGTGGTGGTAGGTGGGGCTACCTTCGTATCCTGTATAATTTTTTACACAAAGACATAATAACATCATGAGGCCTTGACTCATACACAGCATGTCACTTCCACAAGTATGGTTGGCCCAATAATAAATCACAAACATCAAGAGGTGCAACATCACGCAATACCTCACATGTGAAGGGCTTGATCTTGTAGGGAAGGTGACCTTGTTGGTGGACTGGGAGATCTCATCCTTGGTGAAGCCACCGGATGTTGTAAGGTTGCGGGTGTGGTATGGTTAGTAGGCCCAACCGCTTCATGACCTATGCTTAAATGAGGTTCCTTTGGCTGCCACTGTTGACAATGAATTGCAGTGGCAAACTCTTCACCCACATTTGTGAGTGGAAAAGACACTCCCCCTCCTCTTGATCTTTGAGCTCATTCTTCTGGATCTTGGTGGTGGAAACAGTGGCGGTGGGATCCGCATTGATAATATACTTCCATTTTCCATTCCTCTTGTCAGGTTCTGACTTAGGGTCGGAACATGCATCTGACTCAGAAGCCTTCAACTCAGCCATCAACAACTTCTTCAGTCAACACTCACTTATGTTATGAGTGGGGCTCTTATGGAACTCACACCACTTTCCTGTGTCCTTCTTTGACTTCGTGGTGTTGTTATTTTCTTGCGGCTTCAAAGGGTTGTCTTGGGTCACACAGTCTTGGCTTTGTCCTTGGTTCTACAGTTTGGGGAAGCCTTTCCCTTGCTTCGGATTCGTGGATCCAAAGTCTCACTTGTTTCGTTTAAACTTCTGCTCAATCTTGAGATCATATTGGTAGGTTGTGCCGAGTAAGGAGATGTCTAGGAACTCACTCTCGTCCTCGATGTACCGGTGTAGGAAATTGCGATATTTGAGTACCAAATGGAACTCAGAATCATTAATACCTAACTTTGTATGAATGGTATGAAAAATATTGTTAAACTCTGGCAATTCTTGGTCCCTTCCTTGCCGCAACATGGTGCACTTTATGTATTTATCCTCATAGCTTCTGATAGGGTAATACTACTCCTTGATGGCATCCTGGAATGAGTTCCATGTGGGTGTGGCTGAAATAGTGAGGTCGTACTCTCATCCTTCTACTCACAGTAGGTTTCCAACCAATCCTTGATGTGGGGGGTGACTTTGAGAAGAGCGAAAGTAATCTTTTCCTAGTTGGAAAAATCATGAACAAAAAAAATCGTTCTAGGAGATTTAACCATTTATCTACAATCTCTACATCTATCTGAGCCTTGAATATGGGAATATCAAAGTTAACTTGTATCGTAAAGGGTGTGGTGCTCCCAGAGTAGCTGTTGGAAGTAGATGTGTTTTCCATTGGTAGCTGTTGAAGGATTTTGGAAAAGTTGTCCATCGTCGCATTCGTCTGTCGCTCGAGGGCTTCTTTGAGCAAGATTTTGATAAGATCTCCTAACCCCACGTCTTTCTCTTCATCCACCATGGGAGGCCATTGGGATTTGTGAGGCTGGTCTTGCAATGGTTTGACTAGTTCAAGTCATAGCTCCTTATATTTCCGACCTCATTGGGGACATGCAAAGAAAAACAGAGAAAGAGCAGACCGCTCAGATAACACTAATGTGGATTTATGCAGGAATATGATAAAGTAAAGAGATAAACATAAATACAGAGATGCAATAGAAATAATACTTCATTTCATTAATGTAAAATACCTAAATTTTCTTACAAACAGAAATGGAAATAAACTAGCTCGGGTGATGGTAGCTTATCTCTGAGAAGAGATGTGACGGCTAGATGCCTCTAAACTGAGTTAAAATGAGGCTCAAGGGCCATTTTATTATTTAACAATAAGATAAAACCCTAAACAACCAAAACCCTAACCCGACAAGATGTAAAACCAAGAGTTTATGGGGCCCATTAGGGTTATTTGGACAACCAAATTCTCAGGGTCGTTACTTGGTCATATTATCTCTGCTTGACGTGCATGATACCCCCTTGGAAAGATCTCTTAGAGGAATATGACAAAAAATATGGTTTTCTTAGAAACCTATGGCAAAATTAAAAAGAAAATGTCGTCTAGGGCCTCAAAATGGCTTAAGAAGTTTAGTACCCGAAAAACTTCTAAAAATACTAGATTATGCTACAATTGAGGGAATTGAAAAACTGAAAGAAATAGTTGTGGGTGTCCAAGTGGATAGATGGGTGGCCACCAACATCCACCTGGATCAGGTCTACCTAGAAACCTTCATGAGATACAATATGACCCAAATATTCCACCTCTTTTACTCTGAAGAAATAGTTGGAGGTTTTTGCATATAGTTGTTTCTCATCCAATAGTTTAAGCATTCTATCAACATGTTGAACATGATCCTTCCAAGAATTGTTGTAGATTAGTATATCATCAAAAAATACTAACACAAATTTTCTAAGGAAGGGTTTTAAAATGGAACTGATCAAACCTTGAAATGTAGAAGGTGCATTAGTAAGGCCAAAAGGCATGACCAAAAATTCATAATGACCCTCATGAGTTTTAAATGCTATTTTCAGAATGTCTTCAGACTTCATTTTGATTTGATGATATCCTGAATGAAGGTCCAACTTGGTGAAGTAAATTGATCCATGCAATACATCAAATAATTTGTCAATGACAGGAATGCAAAATTTATCTTTAGTAGTAATCTTATTGAGCTCCCTATATTCCAGACACATGTGTGATGATCCATACTTCTTGTGTACCAATACTACTCAAGCAGAGAAAGAACTTTGAATAGGTTGACTTATACCAGCCTCTAGCATTTCTGCAGTTATACTTTCAATTTCACTATTTTGGGCATAGGGATATCTGTAAGGCTTGATGTTTGGAGGAACACTTCCTTGAGTTAGATGAATAGCATGATCATGATCATGAATAGGTGGGAGGCCTTTGGGAGTCTCAAATACCTTGGAATGATTGTCCAATATCTTTTGGATATCTAGAGAAATAGATAATTTCGATGTGGGAACCTATAGCAAACATAATTGTGCAATTACGCCACATTGTTATTTATTTAGAAGCTTTATCATGTTGTTAGAGATGATTCTCTTTCTTGGCTTCCCCATGATAACCCTTAATTGAACTTCCTTTCATTCTGAAAAGAAATTCAAGAAAATTCCTTGAAAATTAAAAGCTATCGTACCCAAAGGTTGTAGCCATTTCACTCCTAGTACAACATCAACACCACCCATTGGAATGGAAACCATTGGAATATTCAATAAATATTCTCCCATAGATAGGTTGATATTATGGCACTTTCCAGAGGAATTTATGGTTCCTCCATTTGCGACCATAACTTGACACTTTGGTGCTGCATATAGGAATCAGTTTAATTCCTTAGCTATCTTACGATGAATAAAATTATGGGTATCGCATGAATCAATCAAAACTATTACCGTTTTCTTCTTGATATTTCCTTCTATCTTGATAGTTTGAGGAGTGGTAATTTTTCCTAATTCATTACAAGTTATGATCAAATTCATTTCTTCTTTCTCTAGGGTTTGTTCCTAGTGCGTATCCTCTTCTTTTGATGTTTCTTCTTCATTTTCTTCTTCCTTTTGACAATATATGTAAAATAATCTCTTCTCAGCACACTTATGTCCTTTAGTGTATTTGCTATCACAACTATAAAAAAGCCCTTTTCTCTTTTTTATTCCAATTTTTGTGTTGTCAACATTCCAGGTTGTGGAAGGCTAGGGGAACCAACACTTCCATATTTATAATTGTGATTGGTAGGCTTCCTTGTTGCCATAATTTTTCTTTCAATTTTTCCTGCCAACTTGAATGCCTTCTCCAATGAATCAGTTTCCCAAAGATGAACCTCATGTTGGATGTTATCCTTTAAATTACGTATGAACACGTCAATCCTATGCTCCTCTAGAATATGGTTTACCCTTATATTCAATTTTTGGAAGTCCTCAATGTGCTCCACCATTGAACCCAATTGTTTGAGATTTATCAATTGGCTAAAAAAGGTGTTTCTTTTGGTATCCTTATAATGTGCTATCATTTCTTTTGTAAAAATTCCCCAAGTGACAATTTGTTTACGAGAGAAAATCCAATGATACCATACAAACTGATTGGGTTTTAAATATAAAGTCACAATGCATATATTTTTGTGTTTTTTTCACATTATGGAGATTGAAATATTTCTCCATCTGTAGTCTCAATGTTACAGGATCCTTGGCATCAAACTTCCTCATATCGATCTTTGGAACATGCTGGGTCTTAAATCCAACATTAGAGTTTATGAAATCATGACTAACACATTTTTTTCTCATTATGAGTTTCCTCTATTACCTTTTCGCCATTAGGAAGCATTTCTTGTAGCAACTTTGTCAAACCTCGTTTCAAACCTTCCATATCTTTCTTCAAATATTCAATGTTTACTTATAAACCATCCATCTTAACTTCCATGCCATTCATATTAGCTTCCATGTCGTTATTTAAACCATATACATTAGCTTCCACACCTTTCTTTAAACCATCCATCTTAGCTTCGGTTACTTTTTGCGAGAGTGAAATTTGTTGCACTTGGTCTCGTATTTTGATATATCATGTTGCATTTCTTCCTCTTCTTCGTGATTCATGCTAGATCTTTCAGGATCCTTACTAGGTGTTTCCATTTTGTTTCTTTGGGGCATTAATTAATGAAAACTATGCTTCACTATTCCATTTGAATTCCTTTAAATTAACGTTTCAAACAAAACTTATGCAAAATTTAAAAAAAACTACATACCTTTTTTCTCTTTGTAGGAGCTCGATATTGAATCGGTTGTATCTCTGTAATTTTAGATCTCCATGGTATGAAATTTTGTCCTGAGGTAGTGCTCGGAGTCGTCATTCCAACCCCACAAGTCTGATCAAGATTGGATTCTCCAAGGAAGATTTATTCTAAATCTCCTACAATGACTTGATTATAGACATGTTCAGTAGAGAGAACTTGTACGAAGTGCTAAGTGTCATTATTTCAACCTTCGGACCTGGAAACAATACACAGAAAAAGAAATTCCATCTTATTTTTGTAACTATCTATGAAATTTCAATTTGGTACTCATATAAATATTTATGACTATTTTCCCTAGGTCACGTGTTTGAGATACAATATGGGAGCCTACCAAACCCCTAACTTCCTTGGATCATATCTCCGAAGATATAGTGAGATAATATTTGAAATTATTACCCGAGTTTCATCGATTTTTCATCTAAAATGGATTTTAATTTCATCTTTTGAAAATTCTTAGAAAAAAATTATAGCGAAAATGACACGATGACCTGTTTGAAGCAGCCAAACCCTAAAATCTAAAGCTCTAATACCAAATGTTATGCAACCAGCTCACAAATAGAAGAAAAGATAGATCAACGACTTCAAAATAATCCTCTTCAACGGGGAGACCTCCTTTAAATTACACAAATGAACAATTCTTGGATGATACAAATGACAAGACCTCCTTTGTATGTATAGGAGTCTAAGGGGTCACAATATAATGAGAGTCGACATAACAATAATAATAGTGGGATTTTATGGGGCACAATAATAACAATATGGGGACAAAAGGGGCACAACAATAACAATAAGGGGATAAAATGACAATATTGATAAGGGAATACACTAGTATTATAGGGACCCAACACAAGGCGTAAGCTGAAGGGCATCGAGGAGATTTTACCCCGTGACATCCCGATAAGCGAAGTACTTAGCAACAAGAACTTGGCCAACTGAGTTATCCCTTATATATATATTCTTATTTTTAAGTATATATTGTGATTAACAATCACCATGTTATGAAGTATGATGTAAACTATGAATTTTAAAGTTCAAACGTCCTATGAGTCAAACCAGAACAAAAAACAATTATATATTTTGAAATATTATTGTTACAAATATGAATTATTGAGAAGTTATGGTTGTGAAATACTTTTATGAATAGCTTGGAGCCACATATCCCTTTGAGTTTACTCCAATCCTAGTGATGATATTACCTGCTTTTTTCCTCCTCCTTTTGTGTTCAAATATTTCCTTTTGTACCCAATAATTTCTAATATTTGGATAATGGTCATATTTGGTTAATTATATTTAAATTTATTTTAAAATTGAATATGCATATTATTATTTATTTTTATTTTTATCTCTCGGTGGGGGCGGGGAGGGGGGGGGTGGGGGTGGGGTTTGCTTTTGTTTGTAATTTAGTTAATAAAAACAAATTTCAATATAACAAGTTGTGTTGTTAATTTATTATTTTTATTATTTTTAATTTTTATTACCTTTTTAGTTGAGTTGACATTACATTTTTTATTTATTATTGTTTTTTTATTTAATGCATTAATTTACAGGAACTATAATATCTCCCTCAAATTTGTCTATACAATGCCTCTCTATTCAATTAGAAATAATCCATAAATTGTTGTAGATATTCCTTCAGACAGTTCATGACAATGGGTCCAGTGAAAAAAATAGATTGAAATATCAAATCTATACTATGAGGGTTATTTTTCCTTAGAATTCTAGATTCACTAATTTATTATTTTATTTGTTTATGCATGAAATAAATAAAATATGGAAAATATAAAATAATGAATGAAAAAATACACACCAATCACAATGAACGCTAAGATATGACCTCAGTAACCCTTTCAAGAAAAAAACCCAATTGGAAGGTGAGGTTGCTCTGCTCTGCCTTTCTCTAAATGGAAATGAAAGGAATATAGAGTGAGACCTATGGCATGCGGGCTACTATAAAACACAAACCTTATCTCTTCTTCCCTCTCTTTATATACACTCAACTACTCTACTCTATTATTTAACAAAATGCACTCAAATTGAATGAAGTCGCTTTTCCTCCAAAGTGCTCAGTTATAACACAAAATACACTCAACATTCTTAAATTTGACCCATTCAACCCTCGAAATGAGTCAAAACTTAACCCTTCCATAGTATAATTCATAGGTTCAATGTATATATATTATTTTCCATGACTAATGGGTGCTAATGTGGCATCCTCTTGAATTATGGTGATCAATCACAATAGATGAACTTCTGGTAAGCATAAATTTTGCATTTGAATTGTGATTGACGTGATTATTGCACTCGTAGAAATTTATTTAGGTGTATAATAATGGTACGAGGTGTTATGATTAATTGGTAAAGTTTTAACCCCAAAAAACATAATTTACATCTTCAACCAAGCCACCAAATTCCTTTTACTGCAACTATCCAAACTAGGTCCCACTACTAAAACTACTCTTGTAAGTTGATTTATTTTATTTTTCCACCGCAAAAGTATGAATATGGATTTAAAATAATATAATGATCCAATATGGATCATACCTCCACATTTTTGGAGAATTTTGGTCCTTAAATATATTACTAAATGAGATGAAGAAATTTTCCCTCTACCTTCTCCCTAGAGTACCACTTAGCCTTGCTTAGAAGTTTTCCTTTAAATGCAATGTGAAAAAGGCTATGCTACCCTTAACTTATATTTTTGTACCTTTTATACCAAATGATATCCTCCGTTGGTTCTATATTCTACGTAAAGGGTATGCCCTGCTCCTCTTTCTAATCCAGCATGGAAGGCTCATAGTGTTTTAGATTGTCCACATTCAGCACTGATTAAATGTTCATATTTTTGGGTAGATTGAGTTTATAGGAATTACCTACCATATTTTATAGTATTTCAAAGGGATCATATCACAAAGCCTTGATTTTCTTACAAACACCCTAGAACCTCTCCTTGTTCAACTCTAACCATACTTTGTCACCCACCTTGAATAACTTATTTGTTTTGTGTTAAACACACCTTTTCTTGTACTTTTCCAATGACTTATTTGGTGTCTCCTATAGTTGAAAATAGATCTTTCGAATCTTACTAACAAATTTATCTACCCTTAAAGAATCCATGGTGACATCCTCCCTCATTTCTCCTTGTTGTCCATATGAAATATACAAAGGTGAAGGTGGAAAATATCCAAAACAAGTTTCAAATGGGGACTTACCAAGAGAATTATGGGCTTCTTTGTTACAAGAGTGTTGTATATACACCATATTTTCATCCAAAGACTTCATATGCTTCTAATTTTAATCCCTAAAAAGTTTCATCAAAATATTAATTACTACTTTTTTTCCCATATCTTTATGGATGGAATGTTGTAGACATCTTCAATTCCATCTCCATTTTCTCCCATAATGTAGTGTAAAATGCATTAGTAAATCTAGTTTCCCTATGTAAAATGATGCTCCTTGGTATTCCAAAGTGCACCTAGACTTTCCCAAAGGACAAGTTTGTTACTTATTTCACATTTATAAGGCATGAGAGAACACATATTGCTCAACCTTTTAACTACTACAAATAGGTAGTCATGTCCCTTTTTACTTATCAATAATCCTCCAAAAAATATCATGGAAATGATTTCACAAGGATGGGTGGGTAAAGGTTTGGGATGATATAGACCTTGCTTCATTTTAGTAGGTTTGCTGGTCTAGCAAAGCATGCATCTGATTATGGACCTAGTTACATATACTTGCATATCAAGCTAGTACACATACCTCTGTAACTTGGCCATTATTTACCCTACAACAAAATTTGTTGCAACCATGGAGGTGTGAGGCTCTTTGATTACTTGCAATGCCTCACCTTTAGGATCACATAACTTTTCCAACATATAGAGTGATCCCATTATGGAGATGGTATTAAATTGTGTTTTCACCATCATGCATATGGATCTAGCTCTACAACTACTAAAACACTTCCTATGCCTCTATGTATGCATCTTGAGTGAAAGGATCTATGCGCATTGAAGTTCCCAAAGTTGTGACCTTTGATGTGGGTGGTCTTGAAAGAAGTTAACTAACTTTTTTTTTTATTTTCCTTATTGTACTTGACCATTATATGAAATTGTTGTAGTGTTTGGTTTGTTGTAACTTACCTTGGGTTTGCAAGTACTATAGTGGCTAGTGATTTGTGTGGATGAATGTCTCATTTCCCATTAGATAGGTTTTTCTCTTTTTTAAAGTTTGTAAGACAACATAGATTTCCATGTTGTAGGTAGAGTAGTTTAGATCTATCCCATGGAATACTTCATAAAGGTAGCATATACACCTTCCTCCCTATATCAACATTTATCCCATAACATACCCACTCACATCCATCTCTAGCTCTCCTCCACCAATCACATTCCTAAACACACCAAATACTATTGTGAAAACTCACATTCCTTGATATTTTCTAGTAGTTTATGCTTCTTCAATATCTCTAGAATTTGCATCAAATGTGATACGTTCTCCTCTCACGAAGCATATCATCCAAATAAAAACTAGCCAATGGACCTAGAAAGGGGAGCAATATGTCATTCGTTAATCTAATGAACATAGATGGTGCATTGCATAGACCAAATGAAATGAGTAACCACTCATACAAACAATGTCTTGTTTCGAAGGAGGTTTCTTAAGTATATTCTTCTCTATATCAAGCCTAATGATACCTTGATTTTAATTCTAGCTTAGTGAAGTATTTTTCTTGTTTCAACAAGTCCAAAAAATCATTTATCCTTGATAGGGGGTACCTATTCTTGAGCATAATTTTGTTTAATTCCCCCTAATCAATTCACATTCACCAAGTTCCATCCTTCTTTGGCACAATTATGATGGGTGGACCACATGGTGAGGTACTTTTTCAAATAATACCCTACTCCAACAGTTGCTACAATGACTTCACCTTGTTTTCCTCTATAACAAACTACATGTATAACCTTATTTTTTGCAATAGAGAATGTAGTAACAATTATATATCATTCTTCAATTCTGTCTTTAGTGCTATCCCTTTAGGCCTTTGGAATACTCCCCTATATGCATGTAGCAACTCTTCCAATTGTTTTCTTTTTTCATTAGTGCACCCTTCTGGGGATGCCTTTGATCTTACTAACTCTTCTATAGAATAAGTTTCTCTTAAGAATATTAAAACATATTTTTCTAGAACTAATTTTTTTTTTGGGTTGGATGACACCAATGAAATTTTATACTTTCCCTTGTGTGCATTTATGATGAATGATTTTCCATCCTTGAAGAGGTGGTACTAGCTCACTCCCTACATGAATATTGCATCTACATGAAGGAGATCAAATAAGAATATAAAAAAATATCAGAGATATAAAAAACTAGACATGGTGGGAAAGGCCTCAACCTTTATGTATTCCTCACATTCTCATTATTAAAATAATGTTTATGATACATATAAGTACATGAGGAAATTTGTCTCAAGATAGTGCATCTATCTTGTAAAATTTGGTTGAGAAAATATCTCAACCACATACTAATCTAGGAGCCTAACTAGTCGGAGAGAATCTCTCAACCAACTATGCCTAAACTGACTCCTAACCATGAGGAACAACTCAATCTAGAAAGATAGGATTAAATCCAACTTTCTTGATTTTAATTAATTTAAATATTTTGGACTTAGAATTGTTTCCATCACATGAGAGTGAGGCTAACATCCCCGCCCCCCAAATCATAAGTCCAAAATAAGAACCAGGAACCATATTCCAAGTTATCATGCTGAAACTATTGATCCTCAAAAAACACTGTCTAAAAAACAGCCAAACTTAGATGCTAAAAAAACTCTAATCTGAAGAGAACATGAATCATCTGCAAGTTTGATATATCTCTAAAAATTTCTTCACAACCCCATTAGGTGCCAAACTGTAAAAGGATCCATCTGTCCTTTTCTTTAAATGAGCATCCCAATTTCTTCTCAAATCACAAAATGTTTTTTTTTTCTCGGTAAACTGTCTAAATTTATATTATATGTACAAGTGGAAATTTACAAGCAGAGTAGTTGGACTTAACAGTATTTCCTTGGCCACCAGAGGTGCCATGGATGGAACAGATCGACTCAAAAGCTCCCACGCAAGGGTAGCATTCATCAAGATTTCCTGATGCCTCTGAAAGGCCTACTGAGGCACAAAACTGATCCAAAATGACAAAATAGACTTCTCCATCTCGGTTACTAATAGGTGATCCCGCCCACGTAGGGGTTGTCATGACTAATCTACTTGGGACTGCTACTAACCGACGCATTGATAGTAACTATGACTAAAAAGACTGGATATATATCAAAATCAACATAAAAACAGACTGAAATCTAACCCGAACCAGATAAGCAACAGTAGATAGATAATTGGACCTGAGCTGGGTGAGGTTGGCCACGGCTGGAGCTCGCACTGGAGGGTTACTCGTCCTCAGGAGGTTTTTCCTCCTCAATTGTGCACCACCCCTGCCCCTCAGGAATGCCCTCCCACATGATCGCCCACTTGGCGGAGTCTGGAACCTTCGCTATCTGGGATGTAGCAGGGTCGGCCATGACCGCCTTCCCTGAGGTGCTGGCCCCGCTTGGTGGCAGAGGGTCTGCATGACCAGGGTTTTCCGGGGGAGGATCTTCCTCTCCTGGAGGTGTTTCCTCTTCCACCTCTTCCGGGATTTGCGTGAAGAGCACAAAGACTTGCGCTCTAACTCCTTGCTTGTCCCCCGCTTTACCCAGGGTGAAGACCATAGAACCGGACGCCGGGAGGGCTGGCCCTTCAATGTTTGCCCCGCTGACTTCCACGTATTGCTCAGCATGAAGTGGCACGACCCCTGCCCGACGATGGCAGTAGCAACAGCAACAATGGTGGTGCTCTCTTTCTGCTCCACCACGTCCACGCCCCCGACTCGAGCCCTGACCAGAACCCCTTCTGCTGGGCTGCCGGTTACGAAGCCTTGCCATGGACGGTACGTATTCTCCTGAATTTTCCTGGAGCGGGTTACGTAGCCTCCCCAAATCCAGAAATTGTCGCTCCAATTTCCCAAACTCCTCCACCACCTGCGAATTGTCTTGATGTTCCACTGTGGCCTTCCCCAGAGCTTCCCCGTTCTCCTCCTTCTCCTC
Source organism: Pinus taeda (assembly GCA_000404065.3). Classification (NCBI taxonomy): domain Eukaryota; kingdom Viridiplantae; phylum Streptophyta; class Pinopsida; order Pinales; family Pinaceae; genus Pinus; species Pinus taeda. The sequence goes on along the minus strand of APFE030962702.1, from coordinate 56,054 downwards.
TGAATCGACCTCCCTTGACTCCAATTTCTCTGTGTACCCCTTTGTATTGACCTCCAATGCCTCAGACAGTGCCCTCCCGCCTTCAGAGTTCATCTCCCAAACCTCTGAGATTGTTTCTCTCCTATCTGTGGCGCTGTCAAAATTCTGAGAGCCGACCCAGAGGGCAGCCTGTGATGGCGTGCACCTCGGCCAGCAACAGGATTTCCTTCGCAGCGGAGCTCCCGGCCCCAAAACATCAGCGTGACAGTGAGTTTCGGGTGACAATGGCCTGTTGCAGTCCCCGACCAGATATTTAACGGCCTTCCAATGTTCTGAACCCCATCCAAAATTTGCCATCCTGTCATCCAAGTTTGCATTGAATGCTCTGAATTACCACCCCACCATATTATTCCTATGACGGCTGAGGTACTGAGTGAATTAATCCGCATGGGGCGTCACATGTGAGCCATGTGGCTCAGCCCACCAAGGCCTGCTGTCACCCGCATCCGGGGAGTCAGTGTCACTTTGAAGAAGATTCTTACATTCCTGAATCTGTTGGGAGCTGGGGATGATGTCCAAGTTTCCTGCTTGGAAAGGATGGTGACTTCCAACCCCAATATTAGCTAGGAGATCAGCCACCTTGTTCCCTTCTCTTTTGGAGTGGTGAAAGGAGAGGGCTTTGTGGTTGTGCAGCTCTTGAGCAATGTTGTGTAGCCTGGCTTCTAGCCTCCAACTGTCAGCTACTTTTCTGGTTTGAGAGCCATTGTGAATGTGGGTGACCATGCCAATGATGATTTGGGAATCTCCTTACACTATGAGAGGTTGCAGATTCTGACGCTTGGCCTCTAGGAGCCCTTGCCAAAGACCCTCCAGTTCCGCTGAGTTGTTGGTGTCCCATCCTATATTCCCATAATAAATCTGTATGGTGTTGCCTTTATGATTACGTATGATACCTCCGTAACCTGCTGGCCCTGGGTTGCCTTTAGATGCTCCATCAAAGTTTAGTTTGTAAGAGTTGGCAGGTGGGGCAATCCATCTTCTGTCCTCCTTGTCATTGCTCTTCGTTGTCCTTTGGGTAGCACTTCCTTGAGGCAGCTCTAGCTTCCAGTTGTCCAGTATGTTTTGTTCTCTGTCCTTGGTGGGGAGGTCTTCTTTAGCCCATGATTTCAGAAGCATTGTCTCTTTGAGGTTGCTATGCACTCTATTCCATATTTCTTCTGTGGACGAGCTTTGGTTTTTGAAGATCCACCTGTTCCTTTCTTTCCATATGTTCCAAGTTACGATGCCTGGAATAATGTTCCACATGTAGTTAAGGATCTCACAATCATAGGGACTTTTTGGCAAGTGTCTGATGGTGTTGATGATGTCTCCAGGTCCTTTGCATCGTCGCTGGCATTTGAAGCCTACCTAATCCCATAACTTGCTGGCTATTGGGCATGTGTCCAGAAGGTGCTGTAGTGTTTCTTCATTTTTGAAGCAGTTGTGGCAAATTGAGGGTCCATGGAAGTTGCGCCTCCTTAGTTTGTCCCAAGTGAGAATTTTTTTATGTCCAACCATCCATAGGAAATGTGAAATCTTTGGCCAGGCCTTAAAGCTCCAAATTCGGTCCCATAGAGGGTCCTGTCTGATAGCGGGATCACTTATGAGATTGTATGCTTCAGACGATGAGTATTTTCCTTTGGGAAGGTATCCCCATCTGAGAATATCTTCACTATTCTCCATTCTGATCCTTCTTTTTTTCAACTCTTCTTCCAGTGCTATTTCCTCCTGCACGCTGGCATTTGTGGTTATTTGGTTGCTCGGGCGCCATTGTCTGAAACCATTTACCATGTCCGGCTCCCAGAATTGATGGACCGTCACCTGCTGCTGCTCCTGTCTGTCTAGGATTAACCTTGGAGAGAGGATGTTGGAAAGTTTGGGCTGTTGATTCCAAGCATCCATCCAAAATTGGGCACTCTGACCATTCCGTATTTCCCAGAAGCTGTGCTTCTGGTTGAGCTAGTGATGTTTCTTGGCTGTGTTCTAGATAAGTGAGCCATTGCTGGTGGGCGTGTATCTGATGAGCTCATTCTGGGGGCTGTTGTTGGTGTATTTGGCTGTCCAAATGTTGGCCCATAACTTGTCTGGATTGGTTAGCCATTGCCACCAGATCTTGGCATTCATGATGGTGTTACTGCTCTCGGGATCTCTTAGTCCAATGCCCCCTTTGCTTTTAGGCCTGCACACAGTTTCCCACTTCACTAAAGCCCATTTGCGATGAGTTGCAGAGCTTCCCCACAGAAAATCTCTTTGAAGGTTCCTTAATCTCTTCAGAACCCATTTTGGAGCTGCAAGGATAGAGAAAAGGTAGAGAGGCATGGCTTGAAGGATGGATTTGATTAACACTACGCGACTGGCCAGATTGAGGGAGCGGTAAGTCCAGAGGTTGAGCTTAGATTCAAACTTCTCCAAGAGAACACGCCAGGCGGGTTGCTTAATGGCCGAGGCTGTGAGGGGAGCTCCCAGGTAGGTGGAGGGGAGGGAAGCTGCTTGGAAGCCTAGAATGAGGGTGATGGCAAATTTAACCGATGGGGGAGTGTGGAAGAAGAAGATTTGGGATTTGGAGTTGTTGACATGAGTGCCCGAAGCTTCTGAAAAATCCTTGAGCAAGGATTTCAGTCGAGATGCTTCCTGCGCGGAGGGGTATCCATAGAGCATGGTGTCATCGACAAATTGTTGATGGGAGGAGGCTGGGGAGTTATGAATGGAGATACCTTTTAGCTTGTTAGAAAGGAGAGCCTGCTTGATGTGCCTGCCCAGACCTTCTGCCATAATGACAAAGAGGAAGGGGGAGAGGGGGTCCCCTTGTCTGATGCCTCTGGTTGGTTTGAAGGGGCGGGAGGGAAGACCATTGACAAGAATGGAGAAATGAGAAGAGGAGATGAGACTCATGATCCATCGAACCCAGGAGTGGCAAAATCTGAAAGCTTTCAACATATTTTGGATGTATGCCCAACTGAGCTTGTCAAAATCTTTGGAGAGGTCCAGCTTGAGTAACATACCGGCTTGCTTGGAAAGTTTAAGAGAGTGGATGATTTCATGCGTGAGTATGATGCCATCCATAATCTGTCTCCCTTCGACATAGCCTGATTGCTCCGGCGAGATGATCATGGGTAAAAGGGGTTTTAATCTGTTGGCTATGACCTTGGAGATGACTTTGTAGAGGACATTGCAGAGGGCAATGGGTCTGAACTTCTCAGGGGTTATAGAGTTCTCTTCTTTGGGGATTAGGGTAATGAAAGTAGAATTAAGGGACGGGAGCAGCCAGCGTAAAGCCCTGCACTCCTCGACGACCTGCCAGACCTCCCCTTTGATCATATCCCAAAAAGCATGGAAGAACGTGGTAGTGAACCTGTCGGGACCAGGGGCCTTACCTTCCTTGAGCTGCGCCATCGCTTCATCAACCTCCTGTGCTTGAATTGGGCTCATGAGAATTTCGTTGTGCTGCACAGTTACCAATTTGGGGATGTTGCTGGTGATTCTTTCGATCGCTCTTTGCCGGTCTTCCTCTTGCTCTCGGTGAACCTGCTGAAAGTGATTGAGAAGGACCTCTTCTATTTGCTCACGCTCTTCGACTTTTACCCTTTCATGGTTAAGGATAAAGGGAATTTGATTGTGCATCCTCCTCTGTACTGTAGTTCGGTGGAAGAATTTGGTATTGCGCTCCCCTTCCTTTAACCATTGTATCCGAGATTTTTGTCTCCAGTAGATTTCCTCTTGCTTCCTTCTTTCTTCAATCTGGTTTGTTATATGTCATTCCTTGTCTAAGGTGGCTTCTGTATGTCCAGAATTGATGACCTCCAGATGGAGATCCTTCAGCTCCCTATTGAGCTCCTTTTGGGCTTCAAATATGTTGCCGAAGGTTTCTCGATTCCATCGTTTTATATGACTCTTTAAAAAGCAGAGTTTTTGCTTAAGCTGGAACATTTTGGAGCCTTATGGGAGAATGAAGGAGGCCCAGGTATTTCTGATGAAGTCCTTGAATGCTGGATGCGTTAACCAGAATGCCTCAAACCTGAAGGGTCTTTTGGTTTTATCCCCTGGCCTCTGCCAGTGGAGAGCTATTGGCCAGTGGTCCGATCCTGAGTGAGCCAAAATTTCCACTGTAAGATCGCCTCCTAGATGGACCGCGTTATCCGAGATCAGGAAGTGATCAAGTTTTGAGGCGATCTCGGATTTTCCTCCTCTGCGGTTGCTCCAGGTGAAAGTTCCATTGCAGAATGGCATATCTATGAGAGAGGCATTTTGAATGAAGTCCTTGAAGTGAGTCACCTCAGGCTCCAATCGGGATCTACCTCCTACCTTGTCCTCCATCTTGGTTATGATGTTGAAATCCCCTGCAGCGATCCAGAGCGGATACTGTCTATTTCTATTGAGCTCTTCAATGGTATCAAGGAGCGTCTTTTTACTTCCTGCATCCTGCGAAAAGTAGACATTTGATATATTCCCATGGATGTTGGTACCAAGAAAGTGGAAGGCCGCTTGAATAAGATGATGAGTTGCATGGAAGTCTGTGAGCGAGATGGTTTGAGGGTTCCATGCAATGGCTAGTCCTCCCGAGGCTCCTGTGGCATCCATGGCTACTGATCTACATCCTGGCTAGATTTTTGATAGAATGCTGCCCAGCCTGTCGCTGTTACATTTCGTCTCCTGGAAGAAACACATCTGGGGTTTTTCCAGCTTGATCATATTTTTTAACATTCTAGATTTTCCTGGGCTGTTAAGCCCTCTTACATTCCATGATACGAGCTTCATATTTTAACTGTTTTGGGTGGGGCTGTAGTACTTCGTCATCTTCGCATATCTGCCTGAGTCTACCAGGATTTTTCCAATCTCTATTGTTCTCTGGAGATCAGTCTTCCTTCCTCTTTTCTTAGTGTCCTTTGGTCGCTGATTTCCGCTCCAGGTGCCTCCTGATTGAATGCCAAGCTAGTGTTGATGAAACGCTTTGGAGATGACCACTTCTAGCTTGTCTATATCAGAATCGGAGATTTTCTCATACGCTTGCTTTTGGCAGCACAGCTCTAGTTCTATGATGTCCAAACCATGTAGATCTATGCTCTCTGGTTCTTCTTCCATGTTTTGCGCCTGATTGGTATCTTCCTGAGGAATTTCCGAGGTGTGCGGGGTCTTCAGTTTCCCATCTACCTCCATATCATTGAAAAACTCCTCTAGAATTGCCTGATGCTTGTTTAGGATTGTTGGGATGATGATGGGGTTTTTGGATGAGGAGGGGTGACTGGAAGGGGGAGGGGGGGTGTGAAAGGGGGAGGGAGGTGTGAGGAGGGGGTGGTGGGGGAAGGATGGGAGAGGAGGGAGGGGGGATAGAGGAGGAGGGGTGCGCGGACAAGCTTTCAGAAGTAAGGGGCATATCGTTTGAGAGATTGCCTAGGGACTCATAGCTATTCTTGGAGGCGCGATTTTGGGGTTTAGATGACTGGGGCTTTGGCCCATTTTGAGGCTTCTTGTGCATGCGCTTTCTGTTCGTGACTTTGGTAAAGCCATCTTGGGGGGGGGTTTCAGAGGAATCAGGAGCGCTGGTTTTGGCATTGAGGGGGCAGTCCCTAAACAAATGTCCTATCACATGGCATCTTCTGCACCTGAATGGAACATGCTCATAGTCGAGAGGGTGGACCCATTCCTCATCTCGATGGGTTAGGGTAACTGAATCAGGAAGAGCTTCATTTAATCTAATGAAAACACAGATTCAAGCATAAGAAATGAACTTACGATTTTTTGTTTCCTCAGCTGCCCTGATGTATTTTCCAACTCCATTGCCAATCTTCATTAGGCATTGTTCTTCCCAGTATTCATCAGGGAGCAAAAAAATCCTGATCCAGACAGGAGCCCATGCTAGATCTTCTTTGTCAGGGTTGAACCTGGGCTTCCAATCTCTGAGGTAGAGACCTGCCGAGTTGAAGAAGTACGTCCCCCCTCCCAGGATCCTGTATTTGTCTTCCAAGTAGTAGAATATGGCAGTGAAGAAACCCTTCACCCCTAGCTGTAGAGTGACATCACCCTTTGGCTTCCATTTGGCTGTGATCCAGCCCCTTAGGGCTCGTTCAGTCGGCCAAAACCCTATGAACTTTCCAATGACTGCATGATCTTTCATAAACTCGATTCTGTTGTCGATAATGTCTCTAGGCAGCTCTATTCTCGGTTTTTCCTTTGCTATTGGACGACAGGTAGAGGAGGTAACCTTTGGGATGTCCTCCTTTGGATCTTGATCTTCAAGCGAATTACTGTTACTGTCACGTTTCTGCTGCCCGTGATAGAGCAGATTCGGATCGATCGATCCAAAAATGACCTCGTCATTTGGTTTGTGCTAGGAAGGGGAGGGCTGTGACGCCCCCCCCTGAGGCGGGCTCATGGCGAATACTTGCTCCCCGTCTGATCTGTAATGATGCAGAGGTATTAGGCGTCGCGTTGCTCCCTTTCCGCAGGGCTGTCAGCACTAACGTGGGGATCGCTTTCAGAACCCTAGCCAGACGCAGCCGGTGCAGAGCTCACCAAGAACATTCTAATATGATAAGGAAACCAAATTCAAATCACAAAATGTTGATGATGCCCACCGGTTTATTTTGTTGATGTTGTCAAAACTTTCAGTTTGACAGCCAAACTTAATTACATTATAATTTCTCCCCTTTGTTGGTTGAAAGGAGAGAAAATCATCTACACTTGATTTCTGAAGTCCCCCCTTTAGGTGTAGGAGATTTTTACTAGTGTACACCCACTTTCAGGTGCATGAGAGTACCATCTTCAATTGACTGTTGGTTGCAATACGTGAGATTCAATTTTTTTGTAAAACTAATACAATCGTTTTACTGTTGAGGACCATTCCCAAGGATCAATCCATGCATAATTGATCTTTAATCTCGCAGGTTGGTGTTGTTTGCAACATTTCTTTGATGGGTGATTCTACTTTCCATAATGATGACAACGATGGAGATCAAAACATTCATCTTCCATGTGACCTTTTCTTTGACAATGTTTGCATGTGGGTTTTTCTTCAACTTTCTCATGCCTTGTTGATGTTATCTGATCAAGTAATCTTGCACTAATGAACTTGTTTGACTTAGAATAATCTGCTATATGCAAGTTTTTTTCATCCTTTTCATATCCTAATCCTCTTCATTTTTTGTTACTTTGGAGTTCTTCCCATGGCTCGATGATTGGTTTAGAAGAAGCAAGTTCAATTTGATCATGAACAACTTCTACACTTGAAGTTGTTTGGATGAGTGATTTTGAATCAACATCTTTATCATCATCTATACGGTTCAATGCCTTGGAAGCAACACTCTTATGTTGCAACTCATATCTTTGTACTTGTGACTCCAGTTGAAGGTAATCAATTGTCTCATGTTCTTGATGTAAATTCAATGAAATATCAACAAGATTTTTTTTTCTAATTTTCACCATGTCTTCAGTAGTTGAGAGGATCAAATTGTTAAGAATTTGTAACAACTAAATGTTTTTTGCCATGTGAACTTGGTGGAACTCACACACACTCACTTTCTTTTAATACTTGTTGGATTTTTAGAACTCTCTTTCATGAATGCTTGATCTTACTTGCTTGAACTCACGCTCACTTGATTTAGTTTATCACGCTCACTTGTTGTATATATGAGCAAGATTGATTTTTCTCTAAATATCACATTTCCTTGCTTTACAGTTGAAATCGCTCGCATGATGCTTGCTTCAATCAGTTTTAGGCTCGATTGATGTTGTGATCTTTGTACTTGATTGAACTCATTCACTTGATTGATCAAAGGAAGGGTATTGAATACTATCGAAAGTGCACCCAAGAGAAACACTTACAATGATTTGAATGATTGAGTTAAAAATAATGGACTCACATGGCTTAATTGATTCCCTATCAATTTAAAGCTTGGGTGTTGGTTTCAACTGAGAATGCATCCTTACAATTCAACACAATTCGACTTTGATTACAAGTTAACTTACATATTATGATTTGAAAGTTACATGATCCGGATCTAAACAGGAATGCAACAAACTAAAGATATATCCATAAACAAAAAGATGTAGCAGAAATAATACTTCATTTCATTAATGTAAAATATTGAGATATGCTTACAAACAGAAGATGGAAATAAACAACTAGGGTGACGGTAGCTTATCTCTAAGAAGAGATGTGGTGGCTACATGCCTCTGAACTATGTTATAATGAGGCTCGAAGGCCTACTTATTGTTGAGAAACAATGGAAAACCCTTCACATCCCAAAACCTAACCCTAGAAGATGAAACACCAAATTGTGGACCCCGTTTGGGTAAATTGGTACATCAATTTCTCGGGGTCGTAACTTTGGCACCCAATCTCTGTTTGATGCATACAATAGCTCGTTAGAAAGATATATCCGAGAACTAAAACTTTGGAAAGGGAAACATGGGTCCATGGACCCATGTTGCCCCCCTCATTTCCCAAAAAATGTTGTTTAGGACCTCAAAACGGCTCTGGAAGTTCAGGACCTGAAAAACTGCTAAAAATAGTAAATTGTGCTACAATTTAGGAAACTGAAAAAACTAAAAGAGATAGTTGTGGAGGTCCAAATGGGCTAGGTGGGTGGCCACCAACGTCCACCTGGATCATTCCTCCCCCCTTAGGAAGCAATGGTCCCCATTGCGTTGAGTTCCTCCCTGAGATGAGGAAGCTTCAATTGAGTTGGGTCTCTAGTGAGTTGTTCTGCAATCTCTGATGTGTCCAAAAATGGTGGGAAGCATGGCCGATGATAGTCCACACTGAACACTCAGTGTAAGACAAGGAATGGAGGAATGTTGTGCTTAAAATCATTGTTGCCCGTAGCCTTGGTACTAGTGTAAGGACAATGTCGAAGTGGTCTAAGTTTCTGATCGGTTCTAGTAATGCGTTCTCTCTACAAATGTAACCAAAATTTCTTGCCCACCTGAAACTTGTGTGGTACCCCTCTGGGTGAGGAGAAGTTGTTCCTGTGTTCTGTCATGACCGTATCCCTTTGCTTCTGCTGCTACGTGGAGAAACCCTTTTCAGGCCTCATGGATGTAGCAACGATTTTCCCCTTACTTTGGGATCGAACCAGACAAAAAATGAATTTCCTAGTCTGGGAGATGAGCTTACTACCTTTCTTGGCAGTGATCAAAGAGGTGGCAGTAGGTGGGGCTCCCTCGGGTATCCTGTATAACAAATTATCCAAAGAAATAATGACAGCATGAGGCCTTGACTCATACACAGCATGTCACCTCCACAAGTATGGTTGGCCTAATAGTACATCGCAAACATCCAGAGGTGTAACATCACACAATACCTCGTCTGTGAAGGGCTTGATTCTATAGGGAAGGTGGCACTGTTGGTGAACTTTGGGATCTCGTCCTTCGTTAAGCCACCTGATACTATACGGTTGCAGTTGTTATGTAGTCGGTAGGCCCAACTGCTTCATGACCTCTATTGAAATGAGGTTCTTTTGGCTACCACTGTCGACAATGAACTGCAGAGGTGAACCCTTAATCGACATCTGTGAGTGGAAAAGACGTTCCCCCTCCTCTGGCTCTTCAGGCTCATTTTTTTGGATCTTGGCGATTGCAACAGTGGCATTGGGATCCACATCAATGATCTATTTCCCTTTTCCATTCCCCTTGTCGGGTTCTAGCTCAAGGTCAGAACATGCATCTGATTCGGAAACCTTCAACTCGGCCACCAGCAACAGCTTGGTCTGACAATCACTTGTGTTATGAGTGGGACTCTTGTGGAACTCACACCACTTTCCTGTGTCCTTCTTCAGCTTCATGGTGTTGTTCTTTTCATGTGACTTCGGCGGGTTGTCTTGGGTCACCCCACATTGGCTTTGTCCTTTGGTCTTCGGATTTGTAGATCCATAGTCTCGCTTCTTCTGTTTGGATTTTTTCTTGACTTTTTCAGCGTATTAGTGCGTCGTTACGAGCGAGGAGATTTTCAAGAACTTCTTCTCTTCTTGGATGTATCTGTGTAGGCAGTCATGGCATTTGAGTACCAGATGCAGCTTAGGATCCTTGATAACCAACTGCGTGCTAAGGGTATGAAAAATGTTTGTGAACTCTGGCACATCTTGGTCCCTTCCCTGTCACAGCATGGTCCACTTTATGTATTTGTCCTCGTAGCTTTTGACAGGGTAGTACTGCTCCTTGATGGCATCCCGGAATGAATCCCAAGTGGGTGTAGTTGAAAATAGTGAACCTGTGCTTCCATTCTTCTACTCACAGTAGGTTTCCCACCAGTCCTTGACGTTGGGTCCGCTTTGAGAAGAGTGAAAGCAATCTTTTCCCGACTCGAAAATTCATTAATAGAAAAATACCCTTCTAGCAAATTTAACCATTAATATACAACATCCACGTCTATTTGACCCTCCAATACGGGGTTTTCGAAATTAACTTGTACCTTAAATAGTGTGTCGTTTCTAGAGTAGTTGTTGGAAGCCGATGTGTCACCTCTGGGTAGCCGCTAAAGGATCTGCACAAAGCTATCCATCATCGCATTCCTTTGCCGCTGGAGGGCTTCTTTGAGCAAGATTTTGATAGGATCTCCTACCTCCTCGTCTTTCTTCTCATTCGACATGGGATGCCATCAGGATTTGTGAGGCTTGTCTTGCAAAGGTTTGACTAGTTCAAACCTTAACTCCTTATATCCCGACCTCGTTTGGGACATGCAAAGAAAACCAGAGAAAAAGCAGACCGCTGTGATACCAATGATCCGGATTTAAACAGGAATGCAACAAATTACAGAGATAACCATAAACACAAATATGCAGTGGAAATAATACTTCATTTCATTAATGTAAAATACTAAGATATGCTTACAAATAGAAAATGGAAATAAACAGCTAGGGTGATGGTAGCTTATCTCTGAGAAGAGATGTGGTGGCTACATGCCTCTGAACTGTGTTACAATGAGGATCAAAGGCCTATTTATTGTTGAGAAACAATGGAAAACCCTTCACATCCCAAAGGCTAACCCTAGAAGATGAAACGCCAAATTGTGGGCCCCGTTTGGGTAAATTGGTACATCAATTTCCCAGGGTTGTAACTTTGGCACCTGATCTCTGTTTGATGCATACAATAGCTCGTTAGAAATATCTATCTGAGCACTAAAACTTTGGGAAGGGAAACATTGGCCCATGGGCCCATGTGGCCCCATGTTGCCCCCGGATTTCCCAAAAAACGTCGTTTAGGGCCTCAAAACGGCTCCAAAAGTTTACGACCTAAAAAACTACTAAAAATAGTAAACTATGCTACAATTTAGGAAACTGAAAAAACTGAAAGAGATAGTTGTGGGGGTCCAAATGGGCTAGGTGGGTGGCCACCAACATCCACCTGGATCATTCCTCCCCCCTTAGGAAGAAATGCTCCCCATTGCATTGAGTTCCTCCCTGAGATAAGGAAGCTTCTGTTGAGCTGGGTCTCTGATGAGCTATTTTGCAATCTCTGATGTGTCCATAAATGGTGGGAGGCATGGTCGACAATGGTCCACATTGAAAACTTAGTGTAATCCAAGGAATGGAGGAATGTTGTGCTTAAAAGCATTGTTGCCCGTAGCCTTGGTACTGGTGTAAGGACCATGTCAAAGTGGTCTGAGTTTTTGATGGGTTCTGGTAAGGCGTTCTCTCTACAGACGTAACCAAAATTTGTTGCCCACTTGAAACTTGTGTGGTACCCCTCTGGGTGAGGAGAAGTTTTTCCTGTGTTCTGTCATGACCGTATCCCTTTGCTGTTGTTGCATGGAGGAACCCTTTGCGGGGATCATGGATGTAGCAATGATCTTCCCCTTACTTTGGGAGTGAACCAGATAGAAAATGAATTTCCTAGTCTGCGAGATGAGCTTGTTCCCTTTCTTGGCAGTGATAAAAGAGGTGGAGATAGGTGGGGCTACCTCTGGTATCTTGTTAAATGAATTATCCAAATAAATAATGACAGCGCGAGGCCTTGACTCATACACAGCATGTTGCCTCCACAAGTATGGTTGGCCTAATAGTACATCGCAAACATCTAGAGGTGTAACATCACACAATACCTCATCTATGAAGGGCTTCATGCTGTAGGGAAGGTGGCACTATTGGCAAACTTTGAGATCTCGTCCTTTGTGAAGCCAGCTGATACTGTACTGTTGCAGGTGTGGTGTAGCCGGTAGGCCCAACCGCTTCACGACCTCTGCTGAAATGAGGTTCTTTTGGCTACCACTGTCAACAATGAATTGTAGTGGCAAACCCTTCACCCACATCTGTGAGTGGAAAAGATGTTCCCCCTCCTCTGGCTCTTCAGGCACATTTTTTTCGATCTTGGCAGTGGCAACAGTGGTTTTGGGATCTGCATCAATGATTTTCTTCCCTTTCCCATTCCCCTTGTCGGGTTTTGGCTCAGGGTCAAAACATGCATATGATTCAGAAGCCTTCAACTCGGCCACTAGTGACTGCTTGGTCTGACACTCACTTGTGTTATGAGTCGGAGTCTTGTGGAACTCACACCACTTTCCTGTGTCCTTCTTCGACTTTGTGGTGTTGTTCTTTTCTTGTGACTTCGGTAGGTTTTCTTGGGTCACCCTACCTTAGCTTTGTCCTTTGGTCTTCAGATTTCTAGATCCAAAGTCTCGCTTCTTCTGTTTGAACTTTTGCTTGATTTTGATAGCGTATCGATACGTTGTTTCGAGCGAGGAGATGTTCAAGAACTCCATATCTTCCTGGATGTATCTATGTAGGCAGCCGCGGTATTTGAGTACCAGATGCAGCTTAGAATCCTTGATAACCAACTGTGTGCGAAGGGTATGAAAAATGTTTGTGAACTCTGGCACATCTTGGTCCCTTCCTTATCGCAGCATGGTCCACTTTATGTATTTGTCCTCGTAGCTTTTGACAAGGTAGTACTGCTCCTTGATGTCATCTTGGAATGAATCCCAAGTGGGTGCAGCTGAAAATAGTGAGCCTGTGCTTTCATTCTTTTGCTCACAGTAGGTTTCCCACCAATCATTTACATGGGGCGTTGCTTTGAGAAGAGTGAAAACAATCTTTTCCCAACTCAAAAATTCATGAACAGAAAAATACCCTTCTAGCAGATTTAACCATTTATCTATAGCATCCGTGCTTATTTGGCCCTCAAATATGGGGATTGCGAAATTAACTTGGACCTTAAATGGTGTGCCATTTCTAGAGTAGCTTTTGAAAGTCGATGTGTCACCTCTCGGTAGCCGCTGATGATATACATAAAGCTATCCATCATCGCGTTGCTTTGTTGCTCGAGGGCTTCTTCGAGCAATATTTTGATAGGATCTCCTGCCCCCTCATCTTTCTTCTCATCCGCCATGGGAGGCCGTCGGGATTTGCAAGGCCGGTCTTGCAAAGGTTTGACCAGTTCAAGCCCTAACTCCTTATATCCCGACCTCGTTGGGGACATGCAAAGAAAAACAGAGAAAAAGTAGACCGTTTTGATACCACTGATCCAGATTTAAAAAGGAACGCAACAAATTACAGAGATAACCATAAACACAAGATGCAACAGAAATAATACTTCATTTCATTAATGTAAAATACTGAGATATGCTTACAAACAGAAAATGGAAATAAACAACTAGGGTGATGGTAACTTATCTCTGAGAAGAGATGTGGTGGCTACATGCCTCTGAACTGTGTTACAATGAGGCTCGAAGGCCTATTTATTGTTGAGAAACAATGGAAAACCCTTTACATCCGAAAACCTAACCCTAGAAGATGGAATGCCAAATTGTGGGCCCTGTTTGGGTAAATTGGTACAACAATTTCCCGGGGTCGTAACTTTGGCACCCAATCTCCATTTGACGCGTACAATAGCTCGTTAGAAAGATCTATCCAAACACTACAAATTTGGGAAGGGCAACATGGGTCCATGGACCCATGTTGCCCCCAAATTTCCCAAAAAAAATTGTTTAGGGCCTCAAAACGACTCCGGGAGTTCAAGACCCAAAAAAATTCTAAAAATAGTAAATTGTGCTAGAATTTAGGAAACTGAAAAAAACTTAAAGAGGTGGTTGTGGTGGTCCAAATGGGCTAGTTGGGTGGCCACCAACATCCACTTGTATCATTACAATTTTGTGTTGAGTTGACTCTCACAAAAAAATTGCATGTGCATTGTCCAAACGTTGATGTATTTGATTTTTGATGTAGATGACAACTTCATTAACTTGATTTCCTTGAGTGAATGATGTTGAATTGCATGTTGATGTAGAATCATTTTTTTGAATGCTGATGTTGACAACTTGATATCTTTGATTACGTGTTGCAGCTTCTTGATTGCTTGTACTTTTCTTATGTATGCTTGATTACATGAGCTTGAAGATAATTTGTTATGTGCATGCATTTTTTTAAATTCTTTTGTACTCCATGTGTATCTTTTTACAAAGATAGTGTAAAAACTAGACACAAAAAATAAGCAACATCAAGAATCTGGAAAAGAATGTGCCATCACAAATGTAATGTTCGATTCTCTTTTCAATATCCTTTGTCATGACACATGCATTACTCTCATCTTCATACACAAGAACTTATACATCAAGGACTTCTAAATTTATCTTGACTCGGACAATGTCTCCTTATCACTCCAAAGTGACAAAACTCGCACCTTATTACTCCAAAATTTAAAAACATCAACCTTATTACAAAATTAATCCCAATCTTCACTTTATGACTCCAAAATAAAAAATATTTTATCCACTCATCTCTCCCAAAAATAACTCATTTAAAAAAATACCTTTATTTCTCCACATTTTATCTCTCTTTTCAACTTCCATTAAAAAACAATTTTATGGATTTTATAAAATCACTTTATGAAAAAACGAGTTTGTTGGCATCATGATGCATGTGTTGTACTTGATGGCAGACCACTTGTAGCAGAACAACTCACTTGTATATGGTAACTATATGAATCTACAGAAGAGATATCAGATGTGACAGAATGGATGGCAGTTGTGTTTGCAGATGTGACAAAATGCAGGGTAGTTCAATGGAATCAGTTCAGAAGTAATGTACAATGGAAACTCACTCAGATGAAAGATCACAGTGCAGCATGTCAATAGAAAACAATTACAGATTAGAATCCAAAGAATGAAGAAAGAGAGGTATACGCAGGTTCACCTTGTCCAAGTTGCGTATACATGCAAGTTTACTTAACAAAAGAAGTGTATACGTACACACGTACTTTCACAGAAGGAAAAGCATGTATATGTTGGAAAAAAAAAGTTTTTTGTCCAAGGTATTTGACCCAAGCTAATTGGTTGGAGGTATTTGGTCCATGGTATTGGTCCTAAGTAGTTTTGGTCCATGGTATTGAGAAAGGCTTAAGAGTATATAAGGAGGATAGTATCATTAGGCCATAAGTGTAAGTTGAATATCTTATGAAGTGTGCAAGTTATGGGCTTATGGTGCTTTTCTTGATTTGAACTAAGGATGGACCTTAGCAGTTGATGAGGGATAAGATCTAATGATGGATCGAGATCTTAAGGCCTGAAATGAATTATCATTATGTGGTTTGATCATGTATAGTCTAGATCTGAATTACTGATGCATGTTTTATTTTGTAAAGGTTATTATCTGGGTATGACTGAAGTTTAGAGTAGATGCAAAGTTAAGAGTTAATATATGTAGATATGTGCACGGGTTGGCTTTGATAAAAGCACGTATACACGCTAGTTCGACACATCTAAGTAGTGTATACATTATGAAATATGATATTTGAAGTTGCAGTTGGGTCTAGTTGTTGTTGCAGAGTTCTGGGTTCTGCTCTGTTTTTTAGTGACTATGTTTTGATGAAAATATTATGAATGTTTAGATTGATTGATTGTGATTTGCTTCAGTGCTGATGGGTTGTCAAGTGATTGATTGATTTAGTTGTGGTTGATTTAGAAAGAGATGATTAGGTTTGAGTGATTGGTTGATGGAGATGTATTTGATGGTTGTATTGTAGATATGATTTTTTAAGTTTCAATTTTGTTGATGGGTCCAGTATGAAAATTGGATGAAACGTGGCTTTCAGATTGTGGTGTTGTATTCCAAGAGTATCCAGTCTGAAAATTCATTAAACGTGGTCCCTAGAGGAAGAAATAAGGTTGTAGCCTTTTGTAGGTCGATGCCTACATACTAGTAAACATATCGGCTAGTACAAGAGCTAGGGGGTTGTAGATCCCTTCCAATAGAAGCTGGAGAACAAGAGAAGGTTGTAAGCTTCTGCAAGTAGAATCCTGCATAGTAATATGAGTTTGCACCAGTACAGTGTTGTGAACATATTTTATTATTATTAAAAGAAGACATAGATGACAATAGTAGGTGGTTTTCACCCACATTGTGTTTCCACCTTAAATCTTGGTGTTCATGTGTGTTTCTTATGTGTGATGGTTGATTCTATTAGTAACTGCACATGGTTACTGTTTAATGTTTAATAAAGTACTGATGCATAGATTAAAGATCAACATGTGATGAATTAATTGAATCGTAAGTTCACTAGATATACGTTGGTTGCCTTAAGAACAGTTCCATGCACGCACGAGTTCCCTTCACTGAAGTAGCATATATAAATCTGATTATGGAAATGAAAAACATATTGATTTGCAAATACTGATTCACCCCCCTCTCAGTATTATTTCCAATAGATTTAACGTTTCAAATGTGAATGTAAAAATTATAACGCACACCCCATGATATTCTTATGCATGTAATTGGTTGAGAGGTTGAGAGATCAATTACACACCATAAAAATAATTTTTTGAACACAAATACTCCAAGAAAATGCTAGTTCCTTTTTTTTAAACGCACCTTTGTTCCACAGTTCTGAATATAGAGTAACGTATACAGTGATAACAATTCTTCCAAAATTGCTTCCACTGTGTTTGGTCCTTCTATAGGTATCCTCTTCTCCACCTCTCCGCCAATGCAGAAACTATATCCTTCACTGTACACTCTTTCATTTCACAGAATCTACAATTCACAAAAATCTCACCAAGATACTTTTCACCAAACATGAAAATAATAACCTTTAGAAATTAAAGAAAATAAAAACCTAATTTAAGATCTTTTTGTTGTTTTTCCTTTTTGGTGTCAATGGAGAATACTTGTTATTGGGCTTCTCCAACATTTTGGAGATTTGAGCTTTGCACCGGAGTTGAATCTCCCCCAATACTACCAATAAAAATACACAATGCCATGAAAAATTTAAGACTTGCTTAAATTGAAAGCCTGATCCATGAGCCTTTGAAGTCGTCCACCTTTGGAGGGCCTCTTAATTTACCTAAGATGTATCAACTCTCTTTCAGTGTTATGAGCCAAAAAATTCTAAAGAACATCCTCCAAGTTGTAGCATGTCACTGTACCAAATACTAGTGCCCACTGATATCCCAATTGGCCTCACTTCTCGTAGCAACAAGTGAACATGGTAATGCTCATCCCTTTAACGCTAATCACGTTTTCACTCCTCATTCTTTTGGCATCCTTTTCACAATTCCTTTCAGCAAATGTAAGTAATAAATCTTCAAATAGTATGTATGCATCGAACAGATCATAAAATTAACAGCCTGAGATATCACATACAATGTCGTGTATGAAGAATTTAACAATTGTTGTGCGTAAAACAGGATATGATCATTGAATACCGATGGCAACCCTCAATGAGAAATCCTGGTAACTAGGACAGGCCCTTTACATAATATAAAAAACTAAAAATATCATCACCCAACTATTAAAAAAAAAATTCCTTTTTTTTTCAAAAAATGCTCCGAGAAAACCAATTTTGTTGTGTTTCACATTAGGCGTGCACTTCATTTGAAACCATGATTACGTTATTTTTATCTATCTGGACCATATACAAGGGACAATATTTGAACAATCTCATACTCAGGCTACTGAACCTTTCCCCTTAGTACTGTTGTGATGCCTTCCTCCAGACAATTCCATTTGTCATCATTGTTGCACACTCTTCATTGCTACAAAGATTTATAGTCTCTCCAGCATGGTTCTGATACCACATGAAGGATATCAAATAAGCATATATAAAAATATCAAATACATAAAAAACTATACATGGTGGAAAAGGCCTCAGCCTTGATGTATTCTTCACATTCTCATTATTAAAATAATGTTTATGATACATATAAATACATGAGGAAATTTGTCTCAATATAGTGCATATATCTTGGACAATTTGGTTGAGAAAATATCTCAACCACACACTAATCTAGGATCCAGTTGGAGAGAATCTCTCAAGCAACTGGGCCTAAAGTGACTCCTAACCATGAGGAACATGCTCAATCTAGAAAGGTAGGATTAAATCCAACTTTCTAGATTTTAATTAATTTAAATATTTTGGACTTAGAATTGTTTCCATCACATGAGAGTGAGGCTAACACTACATGTATAATCTAGGTGGATGTTGGTGGTCATTTTCCTATTCCACTTCGACCCCCACCACTGTCTCTCTCAGCTTTTCAGTTTCCTTAATTGCAGCATAGTTTATTATTTTTGGGAGTTTTTCGGGTTGTGAACTTCCAAAGTCATTTTAAGGCCCTAAACGATGTTTTTTTTCAAAACAGGGGAAAACAAGGGTCTTCAACTAATGTAGCCACTTGAAATTTGTATTTCTCAGATATATATTTCTAACGAGGTATTGTGTGTGTCAAACAGAGATCTTATGCCAAAGTTACGACCCCGACTTGTTGATGTACCAATTTACCCAAATGGGGCCCATATTTTTGGCAATTCATCTCCTAGGGTTATGTTTTTGGATATTTATGGTTTTCCATTATTTCTGAATAATAAATAGGCCTCCAGGCCTCATTTTAACATAGTTCAGATGCATGTAGCCACCACATCTCTTCTCAGAGATAAGCTACCATCGCTCAAGCTAGTCTTATTTCCATTCTGTTTGTAAGCATATTTTAGTATTTGATATTAGTGAAAAGAAATGTTATTTTTTTTGCATCTCCTACATATGGTTATATTTTTAATTTTTTTTGTTCTTATTTAAGTTCAAATCAATGTACATGTTAGGACTCCCAAACATGACTCTACATACATCAAGCATAAATACATCCATTTCTACTTCATTAATAATATCAACATTGATAAGAAATTGTATTTTACACTATTTTGTTACCTTTAGTTCTGCATCCTTTTTTACCATCCCAGTGGATATGGTCTAGGATGATATTCAACCTCCAATATTAGTTTTTTAACTAGTTTTATTGCAATGAGATTGAGTGGTGATTCTGAGTTGAAAAGAGCATCAATTTTTTTCCTCATGAGTTATGTCATTATATGGAATATTTTGGTCATCTCCTTCTATTCTTGTTGTTGAAGGTGATTTAGATTCACCCCCTTCTACACTAATGTGAAAAGAATAATATCATATACGTTTGAGCTTCTATCCACTTGATTTCTCAAGTATGTGGCCATGAGATTTTTCTTCTTCCCATCCTTCTTTTTTTTCTTTGGGTTGAGATTTAGATGTAGTTTCCATCAGTTCTCCTCTATGTGACCATTAATGTTACAATGGTTGCAGTGGTTGTTACGATGTTTGCACTATTATTTTATGTCTTATGTGTTCTTTTCTTCCCCCCCTTTCCACTTATTATTCCCTTCTTTGGAAGCTTTCTGATGTTGCTTCTGCTTTCAGCCACTTGACTACCCTTTCTTATGGTTTATGTTTTCTACGAACTGTGCCTATACACAAGCCTCATTGATTATTGTGCGTTAGAATAACATCACTTTATTTCAAGGATAGTTGTGATGACCCACTAGATGCATCAGGAGTATGTTTAGATTCTTGGGAGAGATACCCAACAAAATTTCCATCTTCCTCAATCATGTGGTGTAGTCTTACATACTCTTCCCCTATCTCTACCTGAATTAATTCCATTGGATCCATTAGTTTTTTTGCATACTTGATAGAGTAAAATAGGGAATTTATGAGAGTTTTGAAATCTTTCCATTTACTTAATATAGGATCCTCTAGCCTTAGGGTTTCCATGTGGATTTCCCTTAAGGTTAGGACATGACCCTCTAATTTCAAATGAGTGAATGAAGTTTTCTATTCCTTTTGTTTGTGGTGTATTCCAAAGTAAAGCTCTAACTATTGACACCAATGATTTAAGTTCAAAGCATCATTCTCACCTTGATACGAATTCATGTTAACCTTTAATTCCAACTTGAATATGGACTATGAATGGTTCTATTGTTGTTGTTGGAACTGCCAACATGTTAGGGGATCCCCTCGGTAAGAAGTCCTAACTATACCTCATACTGTTTGGAGTAGGATTCCCAGTAGTTGGTAGTACAACAGTGCCTTGACTATAGTAGTGCGTAGAGGTAAAAAAGATAACTTTGTTGGAAGCAAGTGTGTGACCTTGTAGCAAGTCAAGAGAGATGCATGGGGATTCTAAAATGCAGAGGTGGAGAAGTAATTATCCCTTTGAATCCTATAATAGTATTAAACCTGAAAGGAACACACGAGAAGAAGGACATCACGGGCTAGAAGAGGAGTAGTCCACAATCCAAGGTGGAAGGTTAAACCAAGAACACATATCCAATAATATTCATACAATCATATACAAAATAGTTCATACAAGAATTCATAAGTTAAATAACATACATTGCTAAAGAAACTAGAATAGTACAACTACAATAACAACATATGCATGAAAACATGTTGGCTCTGTTATATTATAGAAAGTGAAAGTTCCATCCATACATACACCATAATAGCCACTAGCCCCAATAGTGGAACATTACAGTCAACGCCACCTACTCCTCGAAAAATATGTACTCGCTCTGCACTGTGGATGATCCAAGGCTTGTCACAACACTCTCCAAGCCTTCTCT
This sequence comes from Pinus taeda, assembly GCA_000404065.3. Lineage (NCBI taxonomy): Eukaryota > Viridiplantae > Streptophyta > Pinopsida > Pinales > Pinaceae > Pinus > Pinus taeda. Next base: position 35,187 of record APFE030962702.1, on the reverse strand, counting down.
AAGCTATGGCTAGCCAAAAGCTTGGCTCCCAAAAGCATGGTGTATGAGTTATGAGGTTCTATTTACAACAAAGGGTGGGGTGACCCTTTACATTCCCATTTGTGACTCTTGGACTACCCTCATGACTCTTCACATTACATAGTGATTCTTCACATTCCACTCGTGACACTTGGAATTTCACTTACAATATGTTTACAATAATATACATTTTCCACATGTACCTATGTGAGACAAAATAGGCTAGATATAGCCTAACAAGACAAAACACTATGACTCTAAGGTTTGGGGAAAGGCCAACTCAGAAACACCCACTTGATGCCTCTCAGTTATGTATTAGTGCCAAGCTTGGTTCTATGTTGTGATGTCCCAAAATTGCTTGATGTTGTCTTGCTGAAAGTGGACTATTGACTCCATGGCATCTGGGCATGTGTTATTGAAAACTATGTCTATCTCATCTTAGAGTATGTGTTGCACTATCTTGAGTGTGGTTGGGCCACTAATGTACCTTTTCATTATTTCCTCACTCAGCTGTAAGTCACCATTGATGGCCTTGCGCATCAACTACTCCATGTACCTGTCAACCTCTCACTGAACTTGGTTCTCGTGCTTAGCTTTGGTGAGGAAATTGCATCTGTTCACTCTCTTCATCAGTTGCTACCTATTCTTACTTATCAACCTATATCAGTGTTGTTTTCACTGCCAGTGCACCTTTCCTTTGTTCTTCTTCTTGTTTCATCTTCTCAGATACTATTCTTCCTTCAAATCTTGTCCTCCTTACTGCCATCTCAGTTTTGCTACCCAAAAGCTCTGCTCTTTGCTCTACTATCTATGTCCTCTCCTTCCTTTTTCTTCTATTGTCAAAGATGTATGCATGAAGATTAAATTCAATTTCACTTTGTAGCTTTGTTCTCCCTCTATTATGTCAACAACTTCCTCTTTCCTTGTTCCTATATTGGATTTCCGCTTTCTACCGCTGCTGTTGGTCTTGCTGCCATGTTAGTGTTGCCTAATTTTCTGCAAATAGTTGGCAATCTGCACATATTTTCTAGTAAACTAGAGCTTACTTAACTACTTCCCCCGCACTACTTTCAGTGGTCGCTCTTGAAGCAAATTTCTTTTGTTCCATAGTAGAATGACTACTGGAGAGACGTTCTCCACGAGTATGGTACCTATGGGACAAAAAAAACACTCATGGAAAGAAAACATTAGCTCTTACAAATCCAAATTCACAGCATGATCAAACAACAATATGGGCATCAAATGAGAGGGATTTCACAATTTTTACTGACAGGGGTGAATAACTAATTGTTGGAACTGTGCACTACGTAGTCTTAGTAGTCAGTGTGGAAGCTTGATGATAGGAATTATGTAATGCATATGTTAGTCCTGGAGGCTGGCTCCTAGAACTGTGTAGTGCTCTATTGGAGCTAGCATAGGATAGGCTATGCGTCATTCTAGAGGCCAAAGCAAAGGCCTTGAGATGTCAAATTGTGTAGTGCAGGCAAGAGAACGTGAGATCCAAGATGGGGGAAGAAAGATTTGTCCATGGCGAGTGTGCAAACAAGTATATCGGAAGGATGGTGTGATGATGAGTGCTAATATTAAGTGTATACGTGTACATGTAAAACAAGTGCAGTAATGGTTCAAACTGAAGGAACATGAAGCATATGAAGGGAGACACCGCAACGACGACCGTTGGTGCAAAAACAGGAAAACTCATGAAACACTTGCAAAAAGAAATCTATAACTTGGAACAAGACATATACAAGCTAAAACAAGTTAAAACTCCAGCAATCATTTAACAAAATGAGTGAAACATCACTCTCATAAGCTAAATAGGCAAAAGTGACAAAAAAAGAAACAAAAGGTGATAAAAGCAAAACTCACCCTGAAAAGCGATGACATTGCTCTGAAGGCTTGTTGATTTGCCAAGGAAGCTAGACCTTGATGATAAAATGCATAAGTTAGATCTAGAGGTGTCCATTACATAGATTTGAGAAAATGGAATCATGATGCATATGCTTGAGATCAAGGACAACAATGACACTTAGCAAAAAATTCTGAAGGTGGCAATGTGTCGCCTTCAGGAAAATAATAATAGATCCCTACTTCCCAGGGATATGTTTCCTTTTAGCTTCATGCTTTTCAGGAAGGGCTTCCATGCATGTGGTGAGCACCAGTATTGTAAAAATTAATGTTGCAACTCCTGGGCTGCCTACTTTACTCTTATCAACTCGGTAGTCGTAACAAACTTGGAAGCGTCGGTGTTGTATGCACAAGTACTGGTTCTCACTGCAGGTTGTCACTTGGTAAACCGATGCAAGATCACTAGGAGATTGAGCCAACTTCTATGGATTCCAGAAGAATCTATATATGTGATGAAAGGAAAGAAAGATAGATGTTATTCTGACTACAAAAAGGAGAAAGACTGAAATGTAAAGCAAACCTAATGAACCCTAATTAACCAACTAATTCTACTTTTGTAGAAAGCGCTATGAAAACCCTGAAAGGAGTCATATTACCTATTCAATAAATTAAACAACATCTAACTATGCTATTTCTGGAAATAAATAAGAAAAAGGCATATTTTTGGATTTTTATGTGAATTTGACATGCATATAATTTATTGTGTGTGAGTGTGGCAGTGAATAGGTGGTGTTGAAGGGTGATTTTGGGACTTGAGAGGATGTAGGATGGTGTGGATGGGTCCTAGGAGGTCTCAGGTGGCCTTCTGGAGGCTTTTTCCACACTTGGCCTTCAAAACAAAGCCTACAAGAAAATCTACAGGAGGAAAACAGGGAATCTATAGAAGGTCTACAGGAAGAGGCCGAGAGCAGTTTTCACTGTTTTGAGGGTGTGAGAGTGGGTGGAAAAGGTAGATGACGGTTGGAATGAGGTTTTAGGGTGCCTACAGTCTACCATGAATCACCAAGAGAGAGCAAGATGATTGGGTTTGCTCAAGGAGAGAGGAAGAAGTTCTATGGAAAAGTGTGGGAAACTAGGGAAGAATTGAGTTGAGATTTGGGAGACCTATAGGGCATGGATCAGATGGAGGGTGTGATTGCTGATAAGCTGGCCTAATACTAGAAAAGATATGATACATAGAAATAGACAGTCAACCAAGGAAATCAAGCAACAAGTGAAATGAATGCATTTAGGAAAAACAGAGTTTTGCATAAAAATGGTATAAACTATGATCTATGAAAGGAAATGCTGAGAAATGTTGCAAGAGAGGAAAGCATGAAAGAAGACTATTGCAAATCTAGAAGTGGGCATGATGAAGAAGATCTAAATCAAAGAAAAGTTGGACTATTAACCTGCTAAAAAGCTTTAAACACTAGAAGTCCTATGAAGGAGGAAAATTTGTGTTTTTGGGGCAGCAAGAGGATCTTTGCCTCAAATCATGGTCCCAAAGGGAGAAAGAGAGGCCAAGGCACTGTTTCTAGCCTTTATTTTTCTATCATTGTTTAACCTGCTACAAAAAGCAAAAATGGAAGCAAACTATTGAATCATTAAAAGAAAGCTATTCTTAACCATAAAAGAAATACCTCTCATAGCCACCTAATCTACAAACTAAAATAAAACATACAAATACAAGTAAAGAGGAGCTTGGTTGCGTGGATTGGGCCCTAACCCAAGAGCTTCAACCCTATGAGGTAACTTAGTGCTAGATCAGAAATGATCCCGTCTTTATTATCAAAACAATAGCAAGATTACATGAAATTGTCATAAAATAATAATCTCGAAGTTGGACGAGATATTACATAAGCGAAAATCAAACAAAAATCTGACCCTAATGAGGCCCTAGGCCCCTCTACTTATACAAATGAAGCTACCAATAGCTTCCTTAAAATCAGGGAGGCTTGGCTCCCAAAACTCAAGATAATCATTAGTCATCCTCCACTTGCTCGATTGCCTTCTATTACATGATTCGGCTGCTTGTACTCTGAGCTGGATGAAGGGGAATTCTAAGTGAGGAGTAATAAATGAGGGGGATTCGCTCCTATTTGTCCTCTCCTCTGTCCACTTCGAGTTATTTCTACCATTTTTCCACTGGATCCTTGACTTTAACCTCAAAATCCATCAATAATCTGCATTAAATACATATTAGACCACATGGCACAATAACTAACTCAACTCACTCTATAAGCATAAATATAATCAGAAAATCATACAATAAGCTAAGAGAATGGTTGATTTGACTAGGTTAGGAGGTAAAATGAGCCCATATAATTACCCATTTATGAGTCTCATCATCACCCCGTATTGAAAATGTTGCTTATCCTCTGAGCAACTTAGTCAATCTCCTCATCTTTTATGGCCCTGCTGGCCTCCCTAGCATCCCAGGATTCTGATGTGGTATGCTCTTTTTGCCATAGAATCCTACCTTTCTATCTATCTACTTCCACTACTCTTCCTCTTCTTCTTCCCTTTTGCCTTTTAGCATGCCTAACAGTAGTGGGGGACTCAGTTTAAGGCCAATCCAATTGACCTTCAGCCTCTGTATGGAGTGCTTGTAAATTGGCACTCTTTTCAATGCCTCCTTTAGCGTCATGGGGGAATGATATTCCCTGATCTGCAAACTATGTGGTAAGGTGTTCCATCTCCTCATGCATGCATGCACACAGTCATCCACAATGGCTTGTGCCCAATTGGTGAGATATCTAGGGGCAATCTGAGGGTCGTTGGAAAGCAGGTTGTGCATGTTAATGAGTGCCATAGGATCTAATGGCTCAACTCTTATTATTAGTGGCTCATTCAACTCCTTTATCATCAATATTTTTACTTCTACTACCTGCAATTCTTCATGGTTCATCCATGAGGCCATGGCCATTAATTGCAGGTCCCCTAGCTTGGCATTGGGATTCCACACATTCATGTCTGTGAGGGCCATGTTGTGTAAGTAGAATTCTGCCATCTTTGCCTTATCCTCTGAGGTTCTTTCGTCACACAGGTCCATGAACTACCTATAGTCTCGGAAAGGCATTGTGCCTCTTTGTGCCAAAGTCTTTATTTGGAATTGTAACCATTGGTCCTTTAGATAGAGGCCATAGGATTTCACTAGTGTTCTGCATTGGAATGCCTTCATGGAAAAGTTGGCCATGCATTCTAGCTAGGTCTCTTTCTCTTGCAGCTACCTCCTTAGCAATTCATTTTTAGTTTCAAGGTGGCTTCTTGTAATTGCCTCCCTGTCTCTAAGAGCACTCAACTCTCTGCCCATTTCCCTGAGTTTTTTTTCCATATGGCCAACATCCTCAACTCCTTTGGATTTGTCTATTTGCATCCACCTATGTGTTCTCACTCTTTCATTCTCCAATTCAAAAAATAGTGGATTTTCAAATTTTTGTGGGATTATCCTTCCTCCCTCAAGTAGATTGTAATAGGAAGCAAGACTAGGATGGGAATCAGGTTCTTGTATCTCTTGTGCTTCCTCCTTTACCTATGGCTATTCTTCTATCCTTTTCTCAAGTTGTTGGGTCTCCTATAGTTTTGACAGTGTCTCCTATAGAACTGTCTAAGCCTCATGTAGGAATGTTTTTGGGTCCTGTAGTACTACCTTTTCCTTCCATGTGGAAGATCTAGAAGTCACCCTTTCATATGTTATAGGTGTCTTGGAAGGGGATTCTTTCCCCTTGGCAGAGGGTGAATCTTCAATGGTAATTGGCACTTTTTAAGAGGGTTGCAGTTTGCCTATGTTGATTCTTGCGCTCTTCCTAGCCGTGGAATACATGGAGGTCTATATTTTCCTCTTTTGCTTTGGCTTGATTGGTGTAATGAGGGAAATGAGGGTAGTTGTTGCCTCCCTTCTAGAGTCTCAGGGGACTCTTCTCCTTATTCTTCCTTCTCTACCTCTTTTTCTTCTTCTTCTATCTCTTTCTTTGTCTCTTTCTTTGTCTCCTCCTGTTCCGCTTCTTCATCCTTTCTCCTCCTCTATTTCAGTTCCCTCCTCCTTCCTTCCTTGTTCTTCTATGTCACCAGTGGCTTCACCTTCTCCCCTTTTCTATTCTTCCTCCTCACTGCTAGTAGGACTGACATCATAGGTTAAGGCCTTTATGTCATCCTCAACTATCATGTTTCGAAAAAATTCCCATGTTATAGGAAGTGTAAAGGTATGGAGGGTTTCCTCCACTAGGATTTTGATTAAGCCATGGTTAGGTATCTGCTCTGAATTTCCTTCTTGAACCTTAGTGCTGGAGTCAATGAGGGACTTTAAGAGGAAGTAGGGGATACTAAGCTTCTGAGGTGTTGGAGTGTCCATGCCATACCTTAATTCATGGAGGGTTCTAAAGTGATAACCATAGACAATGTTGTACCTCCCCTCACAAGAAATGTATTTGATTATTTGGTAGCTAACCTCATACTAGGTATATGGTATGCTAGCCCTTCTAATGCCATTTTTATCTTCTACAGGGGTTTCATTATTCTGGAAAACGTTTTTCTTGGCAGCCTGGCCAATTGGTTTCTCATCCTTAATCCAAGGCAGCCGAAGAGGAAGGGTAGTAACCCTACTGATAAATTCAGGGTTTATCTTCATGCAAAGACCTCTAAAGGTGACAGTGGCATGAGTTCTTGTGTGGGGTACCAGAGAGAGAGAAAACTCTTGGGAAATTTCCTCATCAAACCCTTTGAATTTCTCAAAGAAATTCATCCAGTTTGCCCTTGTGAAGATGTCCACCACTTGTGGATGTGCATGGAGGCTAGTGGAGCTGGTGGTCTCCTTTCTCATAAACCCTCGTGTCAGATTGTCCATCCTCTTTTGAAAAAACCAAATATGGAGATGGAGACTGTATTTTTTTAAATAAGAATTTTTTTTTTTTATGTATTTTCTCCTCTCCTAAAAACTTTATTTCCTCCTCAAATTTAACCCACTTCTTTCATATATTGATATTCAATAGGGGGCATGCATGAACCCTACCTCTTCAGACAAAAAATCGTGCTAAAACTGGTGTTTTCTCCCTTCAAAAAAACTCATTATCCCTCCTGTAGAAGCCTGTTGTCCCTCCTATAGAATTCTTGTAGGTGCTCCTGTAGAACCTAGAGGTGCTCCTGTAGAAAATGCTGAGAGTAGGAATATGGGAGAGATCGATGGATGACGATGGTTACAAGGTTGTGGGGGCATAAGGAGACTGTTGTAGCTGAGTTACAAGGAGAGTATGAAGGTAATGGTGGTGAGAATGCTCGAGGAGGAGTACTTATTACCCTTTATGGGTATTTCCAGTGATGAGGAGTGAGCTGGCAAGGTATACGTTGGCCATATTTTGACCGTTGGTCCCCACCTACTTGGTCATCATGGCTTCTCCTCATAATCATCTCCCATCATTGCATCGGAGTTCACACTTCCTCCACTACCTGTCCTTGACATCCTATGCTGGAGTTGACTGTGTGCACGTGTGGGCAACATCTCGAATGAGTGGAGTCAACTAGATGAAGGTGGCCAAGTTAACTAGCCACATTTTTCTTGTTCAACCTCAACCATATTATTGCTTTTGCATGACTTCTAATTACACAAATGCAAACTGAGGAGTGATTTAGTTACTTACATGTGATCTGAATGTATTTGTTGTGAGGTGTTGTGGCTCTCTCTGCTGCATGCCTTTATTTCTTTTGATGCAAGTTGTCTACTTGTTTATGTCTGGTTGTGTGCTTGTGTAGGCTCTTCTCTAGCTAGATCTAAGCTTCAGGTGGCTTCTCAACATTCATGTTTGTACTCTCTTGTTGCTGGTGTTAGATTTTAATGGATCAACTACTATAGGAATTCCTACAAGAGATCCTATAGTTGCTTCTCCCTTTGAAACTTCTTCTTCTTCTTGTGCCTGGAGCTTGAGGATGATGCCATAGGTATAGATAAATATGGAGAGGTAGTAGGTAGGCTTTAGGTGAGGTGGATGGTGCTGCTTCATCTCTTATTTTTTTGTTTTTTTTCTTTTACTAAAAAACTATGTTTTTATTTCTATGTTTTTCTTGGACAGGAGGAAAAATGATGCTTGGGGTGTGATGCAAGCTTGGAAATGATGGAAACGAGGTTTGAAAAATGTAGGAGGGTTTATAGGTTCTTCATGAAGCTTCCCTATCCCTAAAACTGCCTTTTGTATCCATTTCTGGCCCTCTGTAATTCTTACAGGAGCCTCTTGTAGAAAACACAGTTTTTTGAAAAAGAAGCATAGTGGGGTGAAAGAAATGCCAAAAATGATGGAGAAAAGTGTGGATAAGATGATATGGGTTCTGGTATGAATGTAAGGGTCCCCTTGGCACCTACTTTAGTTCCCTGTAGTCCTCCTGCAAACCTGTAACGCAACAAAAAAATCATTTCATTTTCTCTCTCTCTTTTTTTTTTTTGTAAACAACTAGGGTGCCTCAGAGAGGTCTTCACCCTAATTGCCTGCCCTGGGCACCTCCAAGGGAGGTTTTCACCCTGGGATATTATTTTTCTCTTCTTATTTTTTTCATCACTGGGCCGGCTCAGGAGAGGTTTTCAACCCAATCATGGGATTCAAGCACCTCATGGAGGTTTTCACTTGAGTCCTTATTATTTTTTGATTTCTTTTCTTCAGTGAGTGGATGAAGTGGAAGCTGAGACATGCTCCACTACCATCACTATTTTATTCAAATCTTCAATAAATTCTCACTTGGAGAGGGGTTTCTTGTAAACTTTCAACCGATGTCCATTGACAAGCATGGGGATGGCTTCATCATCAATGGTTTTGATCAAAACTGAACCATTGTCATTGCATTTCTCCAAAGTATAGGGTCCCAGCCATCTTGTCCTCAACTTGCCTTTGAAATATTTGTATCTTGAATCATAGAGTAGTACCCAATATCCCTCTTGGATTTTCTTCTCCTTGATATTTTTTTCATGCCATGTCTTTCTCTGAAGATGAACTACCTCTGTATGGAGAAGGGCTTGCAATCTATATTCATCCAATCCATTGAGCTGAAGTAATCTCTCTTTCTATGCATGGCTGAGGTCTAGCTGCAGCTGAGTTGCCATCCTTAGTGTATCAAACTCAAATTATATTGACAACAAAGCCTTCTTCCTATATACTAGCTCATAGCATGTGAACCCTCTGGTGGTCTTCCATGCTGTATTGTAGGCCCAAGTGGCTTCAACTAATATGTCCGCCCAGTCTTTTCTTCTACTTCTCACTACCTCGGTCAAGATCCCTTCCAATGCTCTGCTAGTGACCTTCACCTACCCATTACCTTATGGATGGTAAGGGGTGGAAGTCCTATGATTGATTTTATGATGTGTGAGCAGGTCTTCAATCAAATTAGAAGTGAACTGACTACCTTGATCTATGACCAACTCTCTTGGATACCCGAACTTGTAGAATATGTTTTCTCTCAAAAACTCAGCTACTTTCTCCTCAGTCACTTCTTTGATTTCTATTGTCTCTCCCCACTTTGTCAGGTAATCGATGCACACAACGATGTATTGTTTCTACTTTCAAGGAGGTTTGACATGACCCACAAAGCCCATGCCCCACTTCTCAAATGGCTCAAAGGTCACTTGAGGTTGCATGGGAATCTCATCCTTTGGAGTAGGTTTCCCCATCCTTTGACACCGATTACATTGGCTGGTATATCTCCTCACATCCTGAAGAAAAGTGGGCCAGTAGTAGCCTGCTTACAATATCTTAAAGGAAGTTCTTTTTGCTGCAAAATGACCTCCACAAGGCTCGTAATGACAGGTCAGGAGGATGTAAAAGACTTCCTCCTCCCTGACATATCTTCTCAAGATCTGATCTAGGCCAATTTTGAAGAGATTGCCCCCAATCCAAGTGAAAGGGGCGCTTTTCCTTACTATCTTTCTCTTCTCTTTGAGGACAGGTGTGGTGGCAACTATGCTAAAACCAAGTAGTTTGCTATATTAGCAAACCATGGAGAGAGTACTAAGATAGAAAATAGATGTTCGTCTGGCATTTGGTCATCCACCATTCCTTCTTCACCTGAAGGCAAATTTACTCTAGACAAAAAGTCAACAACAACATTTTCTTTACTAGGCTTACCAATAATGGTCAAATCAAACTACTGTAGTAAAAGCAACCATCTAATAATGCGAGCATTTACATCTAATTTTTTCATTAAATATATAATTGCATCATGATCAGTGTGCACAAAGGTTTGATAGCCTCTGATATAATGTCTAAATTTGTTTAAGGAATGCACGAAAGCTAGGAGTTCCTTCTCGGTCACTGTATAGTTAACTCTGCCTTTGACAAGTTCTTTCTTATAAAGCATATGGAATAAGGTAAGTTTTCATCGATTTGTCCTAAGGCTCCTATCGCTTTTTTCGATGCAACTATATGAATGTGAAATGGCAGAGCCCAGTTTGGGCCTCTGATAATTGGGGCAATCACTAGCTTGCTTGTCAAGGTATCTAAGGCTTCTTGATAGTTTTCCAACCATATGAACTCAACATCTTTGCCTAAGAGGCCAAACAAAGGAGAGGCTAGCTTCCTAAAATCTTTAATGAATGTTCTGTAATATCTAGCTAAGCCTAGGAAACTTCTGACATCTCTCACCTTTTGAGGAGGTGGGACCCCTTGGATGATGGCAATTTTGTTGGGGTCCACCTGCAGTCCTTCTTGAGATATTGCATGACCTAGCACGGTCCCTTCAGTCATAAAAAACTCCCATTTTTCCTAACTGAGGGATAGGTTCATCTCAATATACTTATCTAGAACTTTTCCTAGGTTATATAAAGCTTCCTAGAAGTCAGAACCATAAGGAGTAAAATCATCCATGTATATTCTACTGCATCATGAATCAGTTCAGAAAATATACTCAATACCGCTCTTTGGAAAGTCGCTGGAGCATTGCAAAAACCAAAAGGAAGGACCCAATATGCAAAGGTACCCCAATGACAAGTGAAAGTGGTCTTATCTTGGTCTCCCATGCTTATTTGAATTTGATTGTACCCGCTAAACCCATCTAGGAAAGAGAAAAACTTTTTCCCTGCCAGACCATCTAACACTTGATCTATGAAAGGTAAAGGAAAATGGCCCGTTTTAGTGGCCTTTTTCAATTCCTGATAGTCGACCCAGATTCTCCACTTACCATTTTTCTTTGGCACTAGCACAAAAGGAAAGACTGATTCACTGTCAGAGATGGCATAAATGAATCCTGCATCAAGCAATTTTTGTAGTTCATCCTTAACAATATCTTTAAGTGTTGGATTCATCCTCTTTTGAGGCTGCCTGATTGGTTTGCAATCTTCCTTGACGTATATATGATGAGTACATACTGAAGGGTGCACTCCCTTCATCTCCTTATAACTTCAGGTGAAGGAATCTAGATGTTTTCTCTGTCGGCTGCATAGTTCCTTCTCTTGGGAATTGGATAGGGATGGATTGATTTTCAAGGTTCTTTATGCACTGAACTCTATATTCTTAACACAAAGAAAAGTGGAGTCAACCACACAGAGATCAATTGAGGGGTTGTTTTGGGTTTCTCTTACTATGTCCTCTAATGGTGATACACTGGGAGGTGGATTCTGAATCAAATTTTCAATCATATCATCCTCATCTTACTGTTTTCCCCCCATGGCAATTTCTAATGCACAAAGCAGTGCAGAATAAACTTCATCCTCATATTCCTCCTCCAACTAGAGAGGTAGATCATGTTCTAGCTCGAAAACTGATGTAGGCCTCGGTTATAGCCAACCAGGGTCTCCCAGAATGAGAGGATACCCAGTGAGCTTTGGCTTTGGTTGGAGAACTAAGAAATGAGAAGGGTACTCCCAATAATGAATGGAGACCATCACATCTTCCACAATCCCCTCAGGTGTCATAGTGGAGTGGTTTTCTAGCTATAGCACTGTCGTGGTCTTCCTCAAGGAGCCATGGAGGTTAAGTTTGAGCATTGTGTCCTTTGTCATCACATTAATGGCAGCTCCCAGATCAATCAAGTTATGTGGGATCATCGTGCCATTGATGTGGACATCAACTACTGGGCTTCTAGGGGCTAGATATTTTAGACAAATTACCTGCCCTAAAATCAAGTTAGATAGTTGTCCTATGACATTGATGGTTGGGGCATCTCTCTTGTGCCTTCCTGGATGCCTAAAGAACTTCTCTTTCATCAAGCTATTGTATATAGGCACATCTTTTATGGCTTGGAGAACTGGTATCTTCACACATAAATGTTTCAATTATCCTAGGAGTTCAGTTTCTTCTGGGGTAGGTTGGACTGTCATGGATAGTCTCTCAAGCAATGGTGGAATTGCCTTAGGTTTACTTTCCTCTTTATCTTCCTCAACCTCCCTACGTGGAGGCCGACTATTTGGGAGAACTTTCCCAGATCGCAAGTTTATTTCTTGAATATCCATAGCATAAGTTGGGCATGATTGTTCGCCACTATATACTTGCTTAGCCTGTCTGTTGTTCGAGTTAAGATTTGGCTGGGTAGGCATTTGGGGTTGCCTTGGTGAGAAGAAGGTAATAGTTATGGTTGGGAAAGTGGTGGAGGCATAAGAGCAGGAAGAGATTATTGGGGCCTCCACCCCCGATGAGATGCATTCCACTGAGGTTGCGGTTGAGCATAAGATTGAAATGAATGGGTGGCTAGTTGGGCATGATAATGAGATGTGAAGGACCAAAGAGGTGTTGTGGACCAGGAAGGATGAGAAGGGGGTCCCCAAGAAGGTATGGAGGGAAATTGGTTGGGGCTGTAGTATGCCTGAGATGTCCGTTGCATCCCCTGCTGGTATGGTCTAGGTCCATACGGCCTTCTTTGGTTTATGTAATAGAGCTGTTCAGTGAATCCTTCAGCCCCTTGATATACATATTTAAGTTCAGGCAAGGAAGGGCATTTATCTATAGAATGATTTTCTTCACAGACTAAACAAACCTCTATAGAGTTCAATGGGCATTCATTCCTAGGATTCCTCCTAGTGCATCTAGGGAAAAAAATGGCCAATTCCCTCTCTGCTTCCTCTTTTCTTATTCCGATATGTAAGGTGTCCAATTGCATGGCAAGATTCTACATCATCTCACTCTTGAAATCTTCCAGCATGTTTCTAATTTCTCCTTTAATGAATGCGTTAGAGGAAGAGGTACCAGCTATGGGTTGACTCGCCCTACCTTTCTTTCTTGCTGCTCTAGAATGGTTTCTAAAAACATTCTTTATGTCCTCATAGGATAGTTGGTAGATGTCTCCCCCAGCCAGTAGATGGAGGGTGTCTAGAAGATCTTCCCAAATTCCCCTAAGCAAGACCAGCTTCAGAGATTCACGGTCAAGTGTACACCCGACCTTTTTGTAACTGAGTTGGAACCTCTCTTCATAGTCTTTTAGGGACTCATCACCTGTTATGGTCATTCAAAAAATTTCTTCTTTAGTACCTTCTGACCTACAAGAGTCTCAATACTTATTGTTAAAGGCTTGCTGCATCTGAGCCCAAGTTGTGATTCTATTGCCAGGTAATCCCATGAGCAAGCATAGTGCTGCATCCTTGAGAGTAGAAGGGAACAATTTCAACTTTTTCTCATCTTCTGCATAGTCATAGGTTCGACAGATGACAATAAACTTGAACAAAAAGGTGTCGGGATCTTCTATAGTCAAACCATGGAAATGATGTAGGGAATAAGGGATTATATTATTCATTTTGGTGTCCCTGTTGGTCTCCTGAATGGGAAATGTACCCTCTATTCTCTCTCCATCCCCCCTAACATTTCTGCTGTTAGCCATTGGATCCAGAGGAATTTTTTGTTCTTCTTCTTCCCCTATAGGTTCTTCAAATATGTTTGGCTATTCAATTAAGGGTTCTTCTTGATTGTAGCCACCAAAGAAGAGAGAAGGTTGGCTGTGTGGAACGGAGGGGGTGCTGGGCAAGAATTTTCTTGAGTTATCTCTATTCCTACGAGGCATGAAAGGAAATATTTTTGGTTGTTTTTTTCTTTTCCCCACACTAATAGTACGTGCAAAAACTGAAATTGATTGAACAAAACAAATTGCAACTAACTGAAATGGACTTGCTGAAACGAATTTGTAGAATTGGAAAGGAAAGCAAGGAAATGTAGAACTTGAAAGAAAAGAGATGACTAGTCTACATTTGCAAAAATAAACTATTAGCAGAATGTTGCAATATGAAATGGAAGAAATAAATAATCACAAAATACTCTAACGCTTCCCTGGCAACAACGCTAAAAAGTGGTGAGTACCAGTATTGCAGCAATAATGCTACAACTCTTGGGTTGCCTACTTTACTCTTATCAACCCGGTAGTTCATGACAAACTTGGAAGCATCGGTGCTATATGCACAAGTACTAGTTCTCACTGAAGGTTGTCACTTGGTCAGCCGATGTAAAATCACTAGGAGCTTGAGCCAAGTTTTATTGATTCCAAAAAAAGCTCTATATGTTTTGAAAGGAAGGAAAGATAGATGCTATTCTAACTGCAGAAAATAGAAAGACTGAAATGTAAAGCAAACCTAGTGAACCCTAATTAACCAACTAATTCTACTTTTGTAGAAAGCGCTATGAAAACCGTGAAAGGAATGCCATTACCTATTCAAGGAAGTAACAACATCTAACTATGTTATTTCTGGAAGTAAATAAGCAAAAGACATATTTTTTTATTTTTATGTATTTTTATGTGAATTTGACATGCATGAAATTTGTTGTGTGTGAGTGTGGTAGAAAATAGGTGGTGTTGAAGGGTGGTTTTGGGTTTTGAGAGGATGTAGGATGGTGTGGATAGATCCTACGAGGTCTCAGGTGGCCTTCTAGAGGCTTTTCCCACACTCATCCTTCGAAATAAAGCCTACAAGAAAATCTAAAGAAGGAAAATAGGGAATCTATAGGAGGCCTACACGAGGAGGCCGAGAGCAGTTTTCACTATTTTGAGCATGTGAGAGTGGGTGGAAAAGGTGGATGAAGGTTGGAATGATGTGTTATGGTGCCTAGGGTCTACCATGAATCACTAGGAGAGAGCAAGATGATTGGGTTTGCTCAAGGAGAGAGGAAGAAGTTTTGTGGAAAAGTGCAGGAAACTAAGGCAGAATTGAGGTGAGATTTCGGATACTTATAGGGCATGGATCAGATGGAGGGTGTGATTGCTGATAATATGGCCCACTAATGGAAGAGATTTGCTACATAGAAATAGATATTCAACCAAGGAAATCAAGCAACAATTGAAATGAATGCATTTAGGAAAAACAGAGTTTTACATAAAAATGGTCTAAACTATGATCTATGAAAGGAAATGTTGAGAAATGCTACAAGCAAGGAAAGAATGAAAGAAGACTATTGCAAATTAGGAATTAAGCATGATGAAGAAAATCTAAAGCAAAGCAAAGTTGGACTATTAACCTAATAAAAAGCTACAAACACTAAAAGTCCTATGAAGGAGGAAAATTTGTGTTTTTGGGGCAGCAAGAGGGTCTTTGCCTCAAATCATGGTCCCGAAGGGTGGAAGAGAGGCCAAGGCACTGTTGCTAGCCTTTTGCATCTTTGTTGATCACTGTTTAACCTGCTATAGAAAGCAAAAATGGAAGCAAACTACTGAATCATGAAAATAAATATATTCTTAACCATAAAAGAAATACATCTAACAGCAATCTAATTTACAAACTGAAATAAAACATACAAATACAAGTAAAGAGGAGCTTGGTTGCCTGGATTGGGCCCTAACCCAAGAGCTTCATCCCTCTAAGGTAACTCAGTACTATCTCAAAAAGGATCCCATCTTTATTATCAAAACAATAGTAATATTACATGAAATTGTCACAAAATAATAAGCTCAAAGTTGGAGCAGAGTTTACATAAGAAAAAATCCAACAAAAATATGACCCTAGTGAGGCTCCAGGCCCCTATACTTATACAAGTGAAGCTACCAATAGCTTCCTTAAAATCAGGGAGGCTTTGTTCCCAAAACTGGAGATAATCATCAGTCATCATTCACTTGCTCAGTTGCCTTCTAGTGCATGATTCGGCTGCTTGTAATCCGAGCTGAATGAAGGGGAATTCGAAGTGAGGATTAATAAATGAGGGGGATTCTGTTATGAAACCAGCTCAAAAAAATATAGAAAAGATATATCAACGCCTTAGAATTCGGCCTCTTCGAGGGGGAAACCTCCTTTACATTACATAAATGAATGATTCCTTGATGATTCAAATGACAAAACCTCCTTTCTATATATAGGAGTCTAAGGAGTCACAATATAACCCAGCCGACCTAACAATAATAATATAAAGGCACAAAAATAACAATAGAAGGATTCTATGGGGCAAAGAAATAACAATATGGGGAAAATAGGGGCACAAAAATATTAATAAGGGATACAACTACAATAATAATGGGGTAATCACTAGTATTCTAGGGACCTAACATGCCCCTCTCCTTCAAAAAAGTGTTGTCCTCAATGATTGAGTAGTTCTGGATGCTTCTGTATAAAATTCTCATCCTCCCATGTGGAATATTCAGTGGATAAGTTCTTCCACTTGATGAGATACTCCGAAATTGATCGATTTCATAGCTGTCGAGTTCTTGTTTCTGTTACTGCTTCTGGTTCCAATATAATTTTTCCTTCCTCATCAAGTTCTAGCAATATTGTTTGAACTGGGAGCTTGTCACCTATAGCCTTCTTTAAACATGAAACATGGAAAACTGGGTGCACTTGAGAAGCTGTAGGAAGCTCGAATTTGTATGCCATAGTACCAATATTTTGCAACACCTTGTACGGACCATAATACCTTGGTGATAATTTATTATCCTTCTTAGCTTGCTTGAGGGACATTTTTTTATATGGTTGTAGTCGTAGGAATACCCAATCACCCACATCAAAACTTCTTTCACTGTGATGTTGATATGCCTGTTGTTTCATTCTATTCTGTGCCAACACGAGGTTATCCTTTAAGAGTTGGAGGACTTGTTATTGATGCTTGATGGGATGTTCCACTACTTCAACCTTGGAATTTTCTCTTAAATATGATGTGATGGATGGTGGTTGATATCCATCAAGTGCCATAAATGGGGTCATTTTCGTTGCTATATGGAAGGAAGTGTTATACCACCATTCAACCAGAGGCAACCATTTGACCCATTGTGTCTGTTTATCAGATACAAAGCAATGAAGATATCATTCCAAACATTTGTTTACTATCTTAGTTTTCCCATCAGATTGAGGATGATAAGATGAGCTGTGATCTAACTGAGTATTGAGACAAGAAAATATTTCTATCCAAAAATTTCCAGTGAAAATGGGGTCTCTATCACTTACAATAATCTTTGGATTTCCATGTAGCTTTTGAATTGTTTCCATAAATGCAGTAGAACTGTACTGGCTTTAAATGGATGTGATAATGCACAAAAGTGTGCATACTTGGTAAGTCTGTAAACTACCACCATGATGACACTATTTACCTCAGACTTGGGTAAACCTGTGATAAAATCCATTGAAACCTCCTCCCAACGTTGGCTTTGAATGGATAAAGGTTGTAATAGAGCCTGGGTCTTAATTGTTTCAACTTTATTTTGTTGGAAAACCAAACAGTCTGCCAAAATTCCTTCTTAATCCTGTGGTAAGTTTTTAAAAATCCTGGGTGTCCTACTAAGGGAGAAGTGTATAATTCCATAAGAATATTTTGTTTGAGTTGGGAATTCTTACAGAGGTATAAGCAATCTTTGTACCATAACGAATCATTTTGCCAGCTAAATGTATCAGATGTACTAGAATCTTGTTGTAACTTTTGAATAAGTGCCCACACTTCTTCATCATTCTTCCATTCCTCCTTTGCTTCATTTATCCAATCTAGTTGGATAATAGAAATGGTGCACAACAATGCTTCCACATCCTCATCATTTCTTGAGAGTGCATCTGCCACCACATTTTGCTTACCTTTTCTGTAGATGATTTCAAAGTCATAACCCAACATCTTTGTGACCCACTTTTATTTCTCTTCAGAGGATAAGATTTGTTCTAAAAATTATTTAAGGCTATCATCATCCATTTTTACCTTGAAGTGTCTTCCCATTAGGTAGGGTCCCCATTTCTTAACTACATGTAGTATTGCCAATATTTCCTTCTCATAAATACCTTTATGTAAAAACTTTCCCTTGATTGAACAACTTTCAAAAGCGATGGGTCTTTCATCTTGCATTAGAAAAACACCAATTCCATTTCCTAAAGCATCACATTCCATATTAAAGGTTTTTGTGAAGTTCGGTGTAGCTAAGACTGGTGCTTGGCACATTGCCTCTTTAAGATGTTCGAAGGCCTTTGTTGCTTCTAGTGTCCATGAAAATGCATCTTTCTTCAATAGTGTTGTTAGAGGTGCTGCTATTCTCCCATAATTCTTAACAAACTTGCAATAATACCTTGTCAACCCAAGAAATCCTCACATATGCTTTATGGATGTGGGGATTTTCCATTCCTTAATGCCTTTAATGTTGCTAGGGTCTACCTTAACTCCTTCGTGAGATACAATATGACCAAGATATTCCACCTCTTATACTCCAAAGAAACATTTGGATCTTTTTGCATATAATTATTTCTCCTCCAATAGTTGTAGCACCCTATCAACATGTTCAACATGATCCCTCCAAGACTTGTTGTAGATTAGTATATCATCAAAAAATACTAACAAAAATTTTCTAAGGAAGATTTTAAAAATAATTCATCAAACCTTGAAATGTAGAAGGTGCATTGGTAAGGCCAAAAGGCATGACCAAAAATTCATAATGACCCTCATGAGTTCTAAATATTCTTTTCAGAATGTCTTCAGTCTTCATTCTGATTTGATGATATCCTGAATGAAGATCCAACTTGGTGAAGTAAATTGATCCATGCAATTCATCCAGTGATTCATCAATGGCAGGAATGGGAAACTTATCTTTAATAGTGAGATTTTTGAGCTCCCTATAATCTGGACCCATGTTCCATGATCCATCCTTCTTGTGCACCAATACCACTAGAGTAGAGAAAGAAATTTGACTAGGTTGTATTATACTAGCCTCTAGCATTTCTACCACCATACATTCAATTTCACTCATTTAGGCATAGGGATATCTGTACGGCCTGATGTTTGGAGGAACACTTCTTGGAATCAGATGAAGAGCATGATCATGATCAAAAATAGGTGGGAGACCTTTGGGAGTCTCAAATACCTTAGAATGATTGTCCAAGACTTTTTCGAGATTTGGAGAAATAGGTGATTTTTATGTGGAAACATCTAGTGAACATAATTGTGAAATTACGCCTCTTTGTTCCTTTTTCAGAATCTTTGTCATACTGTTAGAGCTAATTATCTTTCTCAGCTTCCCTATAATACCCCTTAATTCAACTTCCTTTCCTTCTGTAGAAAATTTCATGAAAAGCTATTGTACCCAAGGATTGTAGCCATTGGACTCCTAGTACAACATCACCACCTCCCATTAGAATGGAAAGCATTGGGCGAGTCAATACATATTCTCCCATGGATAGCTTGATATTATGGAACTTTCCAGAGCAATTTATTGTTCGTCCATTTGCAACCATCACTTGACACTCTGGTGCTGGATATAGGAAGCAATTCAATTCTTTGCTACCTTACAATGAATAAAATTGTGGGTACTTCCTAAATCAATCAAAACTATTACCTTTTTCTTATTTATTTGTCCTTTTATCTTGATGGTTTGATGAGTGGTAATTCCTGCTATTGCATTACAAGATATGGTTGGATTCATTTCTTCTTTATCTAGGCTTTGTTCTTGGAGTATATCCTTTTGTTTTGACCTTTCTTGCTCCTTTTCTTCTTCCTCTTCACAATCTATGTAGAATAATTTCTTCTTAGCACATTATGACCTTTAGTGTATTTTCTATCACAACTGTACAAAGCCCTTTTCCTCTTATTTCTTCCAATTGTTGTGGTGTCAACCTTATAGGTTGTGGAAGACTAGGGGCAACAACACTTCCATATTTATAGTCGTGAGTGGTATGCTTCCAGGGTGTCATAATTTTGCTTTCCATTTTTCTTGGTAACCTGAATGCCTTCTATAATGAATAAGGTTCCCAAAGGTGAACATCATGTTGGATATTATCCTTTAAAATCCCTATGAACACATCAATCCTATGCTCCTCTGGAACATTTTTTACCCTTATGTTCAATTTTTGGAACTCCTCATTATGCTCCATTATTGAACCCTTTTGTTTGAGACTCATCAATTGGCTAAAAAAATTGTTGCTTTTTGTATCCTCATAATGTGTTGTCAATTATTCCGTAAAAATTGCCCAAGTGATAATTTGTTTACGAGAACAAAGACAATGATACCATACAAACTGATTTGGTTCCAAATATAAAGTTGCAATACCTACCTTTTGTGTGTTTTGCACATTATTGAGATCAAAAAATTGCTCCATCTGTAATATCCATGTTGTGGGATCCTTGCCATCAAACTTCCTCCTATCCATTTTTGGAATATGGTGGGTCTTCGATCCAACATTAGAGTCTATGAAATCATGACTAACATTTCTTTTTTTCACATTGTGAGCTTCCTTTTACTACCCTTTCACCATTAGTAAGTATTTCTTGTAGAAAATTTGTCAAATTTGTCTTCAAATCTGTCTTCAAATCTGCCATGTCTGTCTTAAAATATTTCTTGAAATCTATCTTCAAATTTTCCATCTTAGCTTCCATGCCATTCATCTTATCTTCCAAGCCCTTTATCTTATATTCCATGCCATTTATCTTAGCTTCTGTTAGCTTTTGTGAGAGTGACATTTGTTGCACTTGGTCTTGTAATTTTGATATATCATGTAGTATTTCTTCCTCTTCTTCATGAGTCATGCTAGAGCTTTCAAGTTGCTTACTAGGTGTTTACATTTTCTTTCCTTGGGGCATCAGTTACCTATAATAATTCTCTACTATGCCCTTTGAATTCCTTCAAAATAATTTTTCAAACCAAGCTTAAGCAAAAATTTTAAAAAATCTACACACTTATTTTCACTTTGTAGGAGCTCGACATTTCCTCTGATGTATTTCTGTAATTTCATATCATCCAGTTCTGAAATTGTGACCTTCAGTAGCCCTTTTTATTCTCTTTCCAATGCCACCAATCTGATCCAAATTAGATTCTCCAAGGAAGAGTTATACCAAATGTCCCACAGTGACCTGATTATAGACTAGTTTAGTAGAGCGAACTTGTACAACATGTCACGTGTCCCTATTTTGACCTTTGGCTCTAAAGAATATATAAAAGAAACTATAGTCTATCCTCTTTTGGTACCTTCTTATGAAATTTCAATCCGATGCTCAGAGAGAAATTTATGACGATTTTCCCGAGGTCACCTGTTTGGAATGTAATCCAGGAGTCTCCAAAAAGATCAACTTCCTCAGATCAAATCTCCGCAAATGTAGTGTGAAAAGCTATGACATTCAGAGCCAAGTTTCAGTGCGATTTCTTCTCAAATGTATTTTTGTTTTCTCTTTTGAAACATCACAGAAAAAAAAAGTTATAGCGAAAATCGACGATGACCTATTTGGAGCAGTGAAGCCCTAGAATACAAAGCTCTGATACCAAATGTTATGAAACCAGATCACAAAAAGATAGAAAAGATAGATCAACGCCTTATAATTCAGCCTCTTAGAGGGGGAAACCTCTTTTAGATTACACAAATGAATGATTCCTTGATGATTCAAATGACAAGACCTCGTTTCTATATATAGGAGTCTAAGGAGTCATAATATAACCCAGTCGACCTAACAATAATAATATAAAGGCACAAAAATAACAATAGAGGGATTCTATGGGGCACAGTAATAAAAATATGGGGACAATAGGGGCACAACAATATTAATAAGGGATACAACTACAATAGTAATGGGGTAATCACTAGTATTGTAGGGACCTAACAAATTCCCTCTTATAAGTCCTCTCCTTTGTCCACTTTGAGTTATTGCTGCCATTTTTCCACTGGATCTGTGAATTTGACCTCAAAATCCATCAATAATCTGCATTAAATACATGTTAGACCACACAGCATAATAACTAACTCAACTCACTCTATAATCATAAATATAATCAAAAAATGATATAATCAGCTAAGAGAATGGTTGATTTGACTAGGTTACGAGGTAAAATGAGCCCATATAATACCCATTTATGAGGCTCTTCAACATGCATGGAGAAATTGCACAGTTTTGGAGCAAACTAGGAAACCTATTGGCACATGCATCAGACAACAACTGAGGGAACACTTCTACATAATTTTGGAGAGCAAGGCTACTGTCGGGATACTCTGCATAATTCTTGAGAGCGAGGTAGGTTGTTGGGTTGCTGTATGAAATTCTTGAGAGAAAGGAAGGTTTCCTTCTAGGACTATGTAGTTTTCCAAGACAACATAAGAACCAGATGAAAACCAAGGTCAACTTGTGGTTACTCAGCAAAGCAAGTAAGAAAACACAAGATGCAAAGTGAAAGATAAATTCAAATGAAAAGAAAAGTACTTGAGCAGTGCAAGACAAGTTGCTAAGATTTTGAGGAGGTAGGATCCAAAACAAAGTGAAGGAAAAATTTTAGAGTTTGGTAGTAGTCGCTACATCATTGGCAACACACTAGTAGAACCCAAGCTATATGTATGGACCTTGTCTCGTGTAAAGCAAGTTTAACTCATCCGGAAGTATTTTTTGATTCTTTGATCATCATGGCTTCATTACTATCTCAAGTTAAATATATATTCCCTGCCATTCTCTTGATGGGTCAATACACATACCAAGCCAAGTCAACTGAGTTGTTTCAATAGGGGATGAGGGGTATATTGATGCATAAGTCATATAACTATCAGAGTTTTAGTTTCATCTTTGGTGTTTCTCGGCTGCCAGTGGGCCTCGACAGTACCCTGGTGGAGTCACGCAAGAATACAACCATCTCTTTGCTGCTAGAAAGCCTAGAGAGTACCCTGGCAGAGTTACTTGCATCACCTCTCTGTGCATGAAGCCTTTCTCTTCTTTCACCTTTATTTTATTTTTTCATTTTGAAATAATTGTGCATAAGCACTTATTTATTTTTCATAAGGCGGAAGAGGTATCCTGACTTATTGAGAGCAAAAGAGGTTGTCGCTGCAGAGAATTATGTTATATGTACCTATGACATGCTTGTTAAGGTTTCCCCCCTCACCTTACTCTACTTGACTGGGTTGACAAGGGTTAACTGAATAGAGAAAAAACCGATTAGAATAGGCAGTACTAGTTAAAGTGCAAGTGTTGTGTTTTCAACAAGACTCACTTTGAACATAACATATTTTCCATTAGGGTATCATCGACTGAAGACAACAAATCCTTCATAAAGAGAGAGGATAATAGATAATTAATGTTGATAACTTTACAAGTCCTCTTGTACTTCACATTGCTTGTCTCAAGAGCCAAACACAGTTTCATGTGAGGCTAAACCTACGGGTGCATAAAAAGCAAACAAAGAAACAAGCAAAGGACATAAGTAGGTGAAATAAAAACAATTAAGCAAAGAAAAACATGCAAGAAAGGCAAAGAAAATAAGAAAGAAAAGAAAACACTACTCCTACTCCTACGATAAACAGTGCATGGGCCTAGTCATGTAAAGTGATATTTTTAATGCAGTCGTCGGCGCATTGTTTGGCCGATGTTGGTGAATTCATGATTGGAAAGAAAGATAAGAATGTAAACCAACTCGTAATAAAAATAAAATAATGAAGACCAACATGCTTGGAGTTTAAAAGCATCCACAAAAAAGAAAAGAGTAAAAGTGCAAGAAAAACATTGTGTGGACGTCCCATGGTGTTGCAACACATTGTGCATAGATGATGAGCACATACACTCTTTTGACCATGATAAATGAGAAAACATGAAAAAGAAAGACAAATTTCACTTAGCAAGAGTGCTTGTTGTGTATGATTCCTCCGATGTATGAGTGATGGGATCATGTGGTACAAGTGGAGGATGTGAAATCTGTGGATCAGATTGATCTTCAATGTGAATAGTAGAGTGATAAGGAGCCTGGGGTGTTTCAATGAATTTCTGCTCAGGTGCAAAATTGACCTCAAGACAGCAAGGACCTAGCATAACCATCAGATCAAGCTGAAGTTCCTTGATGATTTGAGGGGTTTCCACTTTGTCAGTAGGTATATCATCGTATACTGGTGTCTTAGAAAGATCAAAAGGGAATGAATCAACACTGTGATCGAATGAAGGAGTAAAGAGATCATGACAGCCACGATCAGAAAAATCAATATGTTCATCGACATCTTCATGTGACAAATCATACAGAGGGATTGATGAGAAACAAGAATGTTAACCCTCTATTGTTTTAGAAATAAAAGATGATAGACTAGATGGATTCAGAAAAAAATATGTGTCCCCTTCACAATCAAATGATAAACTTACATCTAGTGTGTTTTGTGAATGATCAAAAGTAGAAACATCCAGGAATGAATCTTCACAAGACAAACTAGAAATGGAAGAGTCACGAAAGATGTAAGGAAACATCAGATGAGGTGCAGATAGAAGAAGGTCATCCTTCACCATGGGTTCTCTTTCAAATTCCCACACATCCTCATAAAAAATGATAGCGCAGGTTGGCTTCTCAACACCAACTCTGTCAACAAATTGATCCTCGTGAACAACGAATGTGAAGTCCACAATGGGAGAACACAACACGGTACAATCTGGAGGATTAAAGGAACGAGCGAATGGAGATTGAGAGAACAGGTTCATGTGAAAACCAATAGGCTTACAAGCCAAATCTGTGTAGATGTCCAAAGCAGGTATCGTGGGATGATCTGACAATTCAATTGATGGGTTCACAACTAGTCCCACATCATTCTACGGAGCTAATGGTGCTTGATGAATAGACGACAGATGATCACTTTTGACAACAACCTTGTACGTCTTAGATTTGGAAGCCCTAACACCAAGGTATGATGGGAGGAGTTTGAATGATTCTACAATATGAGGATTTTCAAATATGTAAAGAAGATACTTAAATATTTCATTGAGAAATTTCCAATCAATTTCATCTTCAAGGATTTTAAATGTGAGATTACGAAAGTGATCCAAAATTTTCAAAAGGGATTCATCACATGCTTTCCGTAATTCCATAATTTTCCTATTGAGTGATTTTTTATCATAAAAATAGAAAGCATGGGCCAACTCTCTGATCATATGATCATAAGAGTGAATGGATGTTGTGAGCAATGTGACACACCATTGCAGTGCGTGCCCTCTGAACATGAATGCGAACAATGAGCAGGCAACGTGATCCTCATGGATTTCATTCCTTTCACAAAAACACATGAAGGAAAATGCATGACTAATAAAGACTTCTCTGGCTTCACCATCATATTTATTACATGACAAGTCATTATAGAGAACCTCTGACACTTCAAAATCATGTCTGTGAGATAGACATGTCAGAGGTTGGATTGTAATGCAAGTCATGAAAGATGTGTAGAGATTCAAAACAGAATTTGAGGCTCAATGTTTCATCTGGCCTTCCTTCTAGTGCTAGAAATGTTGACGGGGATGGACTCACTAACATGTCAAGGGATCTCCCTGGTAAGAAGTCCCAACTAGACCTCAAACTATTTAGAGAAGGAGTCTCACTAGTGGGTAGCACAGTAGTTCCTTGAGTGTGGTAGCATGCAAAGGTAAGCAAGACAACTTTGTTAGAAGAAAGTGTGTGACCTTGAATGAGTCAAGAGAGATGCAAGGGGGTTCTAACACATAGATGGGGAAAAGGAAGTGTGTCCGTAGAATCATGTAATAGTACACAACCTGAAAGGAACACACGAGTAGAAAGACATCACGGGCTGGAAGAGGAGTAGTCCACAATCCAAGGTGATGGGTTAAACCAAAAACACATCTCCAACAAGATTCATACAATCATATATAAAATAGTTCATACACGAATGCATAAGTTAAATAACATACATTGCTAAAGCAATCAGAATATTCCAACTACAATAACAACATATGCATGAAAATATGTTGGCTTCGTTATGTTATATAAAGTGAAAATTCCATCCATACATACACCATGACAACCACTAGCCCAAATAGTGGAACATTACACTCAACACTACCTACTCCTCCAAAGAGATGTACTCGCTCTACACTATGGAGAACCCGAGGCTCATCACAATACTCTCGAAGCCTTCTCTAAGCAATGGCTAGTCAAAACCTTGGCTCCCAAAAGCCTGGTCTATGTGTTATGAGGTTCTATATATAAAAAAGGGTGGGATGACCCTTGAAATTCCCCTTTGTGACTCTTGGACTACCCTCATGACTCTTCATATTATATAGTGACCGTTCACATTCCACAAGTGACACTTGGAATTTCACTTGCAACATGTTTGCAATAATATACATTTTCCACATGTACCCATGTGAGACAAAATAGGTTAGAGATAGCCTAACAAGAAAACACACTATGACTCTAAGGTTTGGGGAAAGACCAAGTCAGAAAAATCTACTTAATTATTCTTGGTCATGTACTGATGCCAAGCTTGGTACTATGTTGTGATGTTCCCAAACTGCTTGATGTTGTCTTGTTGAAAGCAGACTGTTGCCTCCATAGCATCCGGGCATGTGGTCTTGGAACCTGTGTCTTCCTCATCTTAAAGTATGCACTGCACTATCCTAAGTGTGGTTGGAGCATGGATGTAATTCTGCATGTTTTCCACAGTCAGCTGCAAGTCATCATTGGTGAACTTGCACATCAACTGCTCCATGTACCTATCGACCTATGACCAGACTTGCTTCTCATGCTTAGATTTGCTGAGGGAACCTACATTTTTCCACTCTCTTATTAAACTATTGGTTGTTCTAACGTATCAACCTGTATTAGAAATGTTTTCTATGTCATTGCACCTTGCCTTTGTTCTTCTTCCTGTTTCTATTTCTCAGCTCGTGTTCTTCCTTCAACTCTTGTCTTGCTTGTTGCGATCTCAGTTCTTCTACCTGTAATATTTGCTCTTCTCTCTTTTGTCTATGTCCTCTGCTTCCTGACGTTCAAGCAATGGAAGATCACATCGAGCATCAACAAGTGAATCTCCAACTCTTAAAGGATAACCTCACTTTGGTGCATAATAGAATGAAACAACAGGGATATCAACATCACAACGAAAGAAGTTTTGATGTAGGCAACTGGGTATTCCTATGGATACAACCATATAAATAAATTTCCCTCAAGAAAGCTACCAAGGATAATAAATTATCACCAAAGTATTATGGTCCATACAAGATGTTGCAAAAGATTAGTACTATGACATACAAATTGGAGCTTCCTGCAGCTTCTTGAGTGCACCTAGTTTTCCATGTTTCATGTTTAAAGAATGTTATAGGTGACAAGCTCCCAGTTCAAACAATATTGCCAGAAATTGGTGAGGAATGAAAATCATATTGTAACTTGAAGAAGTCACAGAAACAAGAACTCAACAGCTACGAAATCGATCAATTTTAGAGTATCTCATAAAGTGGAAGAACTTACCCACTGAATATTCCACATGGGAGGATGAGAATTTTATACAGAAACATCCAAAACTACTCAAGCATTGAGGACAACACTTTTTTGAAGGAGAGGAGCATGTTAGGTCCCTATAATATTAGTGATTCCCTCATTACTATTGTCACTGTAGCCTTTATTGTTATTATTGTGCCCCTATTGTCCCCATATTGTTATTAGTGTGCCCCATAGAAGCCCACTATTGTTATTTTTGTGCCCTTATATTATTATTGTTATGTCGTATTTGATTATATTGTGACCCCTTAGACTCTTATATATAGAAAGGAGGTTTAGTCATTTGTATCATCCAAGAATTGTTCATTTATGTAATGTAAGGGAGGTTGCCCCCTCGAAGAGGCTGATTTCTAAGGTGTTGATCTATCTTTTCTATATTTTTGTGAGTTGGTTCCATAACAAGTTAAAACGCAAATGATCTTTCAATAAAACAAGTGAAACAACACTCTTGCAAGCTAAACCGGCAAAAGCGACAGAAAAAATCACTAAAAGGTGATAAAAGAAAAACTCACCCCAAAAAGTAATGACAATGCTCTCAAGGCTCCTTGATCTCCCACAGAAGGT
Source organism: Pinus taeda (assembly GCA_000404065.3). Taxonomy (NCBI): domain Eukaryota; kingdom Viridiplantae; phylum Streptophyta; class Pinopsida; order Pinales; family Pinaceae; genus Pinus; species Pinus taeda. The sequence goes on along the minus strand of APFE030962702.1, from coordinate 7,158 downwards.
AGATCTTGATGATAGAATTCATAAGTGATCTCTAGAGGCATCCATTACATATATTTGAGAAAATGGAGTTCATGACACGTATTCTTGAGATCAAGGACAACACAACACTTAGCAAAAACTTTTGAAGATGGCAATGTGTCACCTTGGGGAAACTAATAATAGATACCTACTTCCCAGGGATGTGTTTCCTTTTAACTTATTTCTTTTTGAGATGGGCTACCATGCATGCATGGAGAGATTGTGTAGTTCTAGAAGGAACTAGGCAACCTATCAGCACATGCATCGGACAATAGTTGAGGGAATGCTTCTGTGCAATTTTGGAGAGAAAGGATGACTACCAGGTAGCTTTGCACAATTCCTGAGAGCAAGGTAGGTTTCTGGGCTACTCTGCACAATTCCTGAGAGCATGGAATGTTTCCTTCTAGGGCTACACAACTTTCCAAGACAATGGAAGAACCAAATGCAAACCAAGTCACGTGGTCAACTTGGGGTTAGTCAGCAAAGCAAGTAAGAGAACACAAGATGTAAAGTGAAATATAAATTCAAATGAAAACACAAGTACCTAAGCAGTGCAAGACAAGCTACTAATATTTTGAGGAGGGAGGCTCCAAAATAAAGTGAAGACAAAATTTTGGAGGGTGGTTGTAGCCACTACAATAGGTTCACGACACTCAAACTAGGTTGTTCTTTTTGGGTTATTTCTTAGAATCCTTCTTCAATTATTATTGATCCCTTTATTTTTCCTTTGATCTAACCATTGGGTTAGAACTTGCCTCTTCTATGTTTCCAAGCTAGTTTTCTAGAGCCACCATAAGGAGGTTCATATTACAACTAATATATGTGACTTTCTTGTCATCCTTGAGAATCTATCCTCTCTTGGCTCTCAAGGGCTACTAAAAATGGATTCGTTGGCCATGGATGGTGTGCTATCTCTTTGTACTTAAATAGATTTGATCCCCTCTAAATTCCCAAAAAATCCAAATTCACCTACTTTGATACCAATATTATCTGTAAACTACCATGGTTATTCCAGTAGATAGTTTTCCATAATGGGTTTGATGAAAAATAGAGTTAATTCTAAAATATAAACTATGAGGGTTACTTTTCCTTATATTGCTAGATTTATTAATTTACTATTTCTCTACTTATGCATGCGATATATAGAATCTCGAAAATAAATAGTAATTAATAAAACAAACACACACAAATCATAATGAACATCAACTTAGATATTACCTTACAAACTCTTTCGGGAGAAAATCTAGTTGGAAGATGAGGTCGTTCTGCTCTATATTTCTATGACTAGAAATGAAAAATATATAAAGGAATGGGACATGTGGGATGTGAGATGATATAGAGCACAAGCCCTCTCTACTTTTCCCTCTCTTCATCCAGTCTCAGATACTCTTATCTAGAATGAAATAAAATGCACTCAAATAGAATGTAAACCATTTTTCTCTTAGTGTTATGGTCATAACATAACTCGATATCCAACTAAAATTAAATTTGACTCATAAGAGTTACAACTTGACCCTTCTAGAGTCTTCTTCATAGGGCCCATGTGGCGAGCCCTTTTCCATGAGTAATGTGGGCTCATGGGGCATCGACTCTAAATATGGTGGTTAATCACAATTATAGGTCAATTTCCAGGAGGTGTAACTTTTGTGTATAAACTGTGATTGATGAGATTTGTGTAACATTGTAAAGGTATTCAAAAGAGAATAGTATTTAGGGTTGTACACTTACGAAATAAAGTTGTATCCCAAAAAAACATCATTTAAGACCTCAAACTAGGCCTAGAAAGTTTTTTACCACAATTCTTTGCATTAGTGTCACCTCTAAAAATACTCTTGTAAACTAATTTCTCTAAAATTTTCACCTTAAAAGTATGGATGTGGATAAAGAACAACATAATGATCCAATTTAGATCAATAAAAAAATAATTATATTAACTTAATTTAATTATTTGTTGAAAATGTGGATGAATTAAATTACATTATTAATTTATATCTAATTTTAACAACCCATGAAATAAATATGATGTATTAATATGATTGTATATCACTATTAAATACAATAGTCATAATGATTAAGTGTAATCTAAATGTTTTATGTTTTTTTGTTAGATATATTCTCCAATGAATTCCACTTGAGATCTAATTAAAAATTGTTGAGATGGTATATTTGAGATGTTAAATCTATGCAAATTGAATGGCCTGAGTCTTTCAAAGATTTGAATCTATTTATGTACTCAAAAATACATTTTCAATAATGAAAAATAACGATTTCTACAATAAGTATATTGTTATATTTGAAAAAAAACAAATATAAATTATAAAATAGTTAAACTTAATTGTAATAATCATACTTTTCCAATGTTTGTTGATAGGATTGTATGGAACTATATAAAGACTCAAACTTATGTTAAATATTTAATGTGAAATTTTATACACGTATACAAATAGAGTTTCTAAGTTTTCTAACTATTTTACATTTTATAAATATACATTATTTCTAATTTTCTTTATTTTTAAGATTAAATTGTTTTTAATAAAAAATAAATTAAATAACATCGATTATTGAAAGCTCATGACCGAAGGATTGTGTGTTTTTTAAAAACTATTATAATTTAGTTTTTAATTGGAATTGAAGATAATTATCATTTATTTTTAAGTAAACAATTATTATTTATTATTATTAGTGAACATATGTCGCCTTATTATGGCTATTTAGCCAAAATAATTCATTGATTATTGGTGGTTTAAAAGGGATTATATTTTCTTGTTATTGGATGTCTTTGATCCATCAACACCTTTTTTTTTGCATTGAAGAAAATAAACGCTTAATTAATTAAAAGAAATCCATGAGGTGTAGCCTAGTTGTTTTGAGTGGGATTTAGTCCCCATGAGGTCTGAAATTCAAACCTCATAGGGAGGATTTGATGATGAAAACCACTTTTGGGGGAATTAAACTATCCCAAAGTAAAATAAACCATAATAATGGGTGAAGTGCTTTTAAGTAGCATTAATATTTTTGTTTTCTTTCAATCAAATAGTTTCTATAAATTCTTCAAAACAATACAACATATTTTCTTGAGTTATACTTCTCTCCTCGCCTCACTCCTACTAGATTTATTGGATAGGAGAGAGATACAAAAGCTAATAGCAAAGTGCCAAAATTTACATTGTACCCATAAACAAAATGCACAAAGCACCCAAAATGCAAGGAGAATACAAATGCAAACCACCATCATCAAAGGAATATGAGTGTTATAGACATTTTTGGGCACTGCAACCCAAATCATAAATGTCCATAAACTGAGGGCTCCTAAGTCCCTAAAAGTGTTGCTTCACTACCTAAAGGAACAAGGTCAGCTGATTACGTCATCTCCCACAAGTTCTCCACTAAAAACTGCTCAGAAATGGTCAAAACTGGACCATACTGAATACCCATTGCAAAGGGTGCGATGCATATCACCTTCCCAGTGTAAAGGATACGATGCATACTGAATGGCCCCTCTATAGCGTGAGATAGGCGAGAATGGACAAATGACAGAGACAATTTGCGAGGTGGAAGATCATGGAATCTTCCAGAAACTTCCCCTCTGACACTTGCCTCTCTATTTTTTGCTAGGGATGAGTAAGAGATCATCAGTCTCCAAGTGGAATCAAGAACTATCAAAGAGAGGAAACTAATCAAAACCCCAAAAGATGACTCACCCCCTACAATCATCTATATATGGATCCCTCATCACAGAGATCCAGAGGCTGGAATCTTGTATCTTGTAGAGAAGTGTTGTTGGTTTTCTGGTGAAACTTCATAGTGTTGGGTGATCTAAGCTTTACTTGAGGTGAAGAAGGGCTTTCTTGATAGAGGATGATGTTGGGTCAGAACAAATGGTTGTAATCCTCTTGATTTTCTTGATATCAATAAAGCTATTCAAGTTTTCCTCCATATTCTTGTATGTTTGATTATATATGCATTTGTATGGTTAATACATATCTGGGCCTGTGTTATTTATGAATATAGATCTCTATTCTTCGATAGTAGTATGCTGCTTTGATTCCACAGGTGCTCTTTGAAGTTGGGAAAATGAAGAAGAAGCGGCAAAGATCTATCAGGAAGGAGAGGAATCAAGTAAGGAACCAAGCGCAAGACTAAGGTTGGTGTCCTTTGTTCCACTCTTATCTATTTTCATAAAGGAAAATGAAAGTAGTCTTTACTTGTTTGTTTCTAAGATAGCTACCAGTCTTAGTGGGAATAGCAGCTCCGAGTGGACACTATTCCCGGTAACAATGAGGAAGTATCGGTGTTTGACCAACACCAGGGATGTTGGGAGGTCTAGGGTCTCCATGAACATGAAACTCCAGGGGATCAATCTTGCCCTTAATTTGATCTAGCTACTCATTTTTTCATCTTTGGCTTCATCTAAGTGAGGCCAATGTGTCCAATATTTCCCATTGATTATTTTGTAAATCATTCGTGAATGATATCACTTTATTTTGATCCTCATGCCTTTGCTTCCCTAGTTCCATGAGTAGTGCAGTAACACTCTGAAGCTACATGTCCAAAGATTCTAGAGATGGTGACATGTCCACACAACCAGGCAACGGAACACATTCATGAGCCAACTCACCCTCAAAAGAAGCCTGAACACCCCCATCACCCTCCATCTCCCCCACCTATCCTCCGGGGCCTACTTGATCACAACGAGGCCCCACACTTCATCACAAACACTCCCATTGCCTAAGAATTTCTCCAATTGAAAAAAGACCAACTATGGTTGACCACCCAAGTGTTCTGAATTGGAAAGGGAACACAATGTCACGGCTCTTTATTATAAGTACTGCTAGGCACCACACATTCATCCACCAGGGTCACAAAAAGAACATGACTGTGAAGAACCTAAGGGTGCCACTTCACTACTATACTCCAAACATCTAAGGAACTAAGAACCTAAGAATAGAGGTAGAGAGCCCAATGCTCTAAATTCCCACCCCCAACTCAAATAAATTAGGAGATAAGAGTTATGCAGTAGATGCCATTGTAAGTTGAAAGAACCCCATTGAATTCCATAAGGCATGAAGGGGAAACAACACAAATAGAACAAACACCCACCACACTAAGACTTCCAAATACAACATTTGTCTTAAGGTCAAGAGGTAGGGGAAGGGTGCTCACCAGACTAGCGGAAGAATAACCTCACTCCCTCTTGGTTCTAACAACTAAGAAATGTAGAAAATCTCTCTTCCTCTCCACTCCCAGCCAACAACAGAATAATTTTCCACCCACCAACGCTCCAGGTTATGACACGAGAGCAGTTGCAACACAAGCCCCTCCAGCCTCCAATATATGTACTCCCATAAATGACGAGTCTAGTGAGCATGCACAGGTTGGTGGCTTATGTATACTCGATGTTACCCTTACCACCCACACAATTGCTCATAACTACAGATAACAACTGCCAAAGTTGATCCACCATCAAGAATATAAACCAAATATCTTGTCTCTCAAACATTTTTGGTGCCCTACACCACTTGTTTGTGGCACACTTCTTGTGCCAGCTCATAAACATGTTGCAAGGTCAAATTCACTTCCACTTCATCAATGTCACTACGATTGTCCACCCCATCGAAGCAAGTAGCATTAATTGTAATCCTATAAATAAAATTAAATATATAATAACATTTATTATTTACACTGTTATTGAAATGTATATAATCTTTAATATATTATTATTCAATCAAATATAAATTAAATTGATATTTAATTTCTTTTTAATAATAATTTTATTATAATTTTGTTGTATTTTATAAATAAATTATAATTTAAAATGAGGTTTAATAGCATTATTCTATAAATAAAATGAACGATTATTATAGTATTCTTAATTAACAAATTTAATTATCCTATTAAATAATTTTGAAGTTTGAAATATATATATATATATGATAAAAAACATGATTTCCCTTCTTACTTTTACAATCTTTTTATCACCTCAGAAACATCACTATCCAAATTTCGGTGACTAATTTTCAGAGATTTTCTTCTGTTCTACCTTAGTTTACAAGTACAATCCACTTTGAATATAAGGCATGTTCAAACTTTTTTACTTCTATTTTTAGTCCCTACCGTCCCGACATGGACTATAGTAATCGAAAATGAGCACTTTAGCATTATTAGTGCTACTTTTACTCCTTGCTTATCAACTATAAACAAAGTTTGTAGAGACATATTGATAAATCGTGTTATTTGGCCTCTTCCCGAGGACCAAAGCTAATCCCGAAGCTAAAGCATAAGTTATATTTGTGTTTGCATGATATTTTCAAACTGGTAAAAATACTAACTAATCTATTGTTGGCATTAGTTCGATGGCACTAAATGTTAGCTCTGCTATTTTGGATTTCCATGGGTTGCATGGTATAATAGAGCAATAGAGGCTCCATCGAGGAACTAGCAGCCCTGCTTGTACGCCAGGGTACGCCTGCCGCAACTTCCATGTGCCATCTCTTATTTTTGCATGTAACTATGTAAACTTTGAAACGGGAACTATAAACTCAAAACATGAACTCTCGCCAAAAAACCCTGAAAAAACATCAAAAACAGTGCTAAAAATGAAAAGTGTGTATACTGAAATGATGATTTTATTTTTTAGGGGTCAATTTTGAACATGTTTTAAATATGGCAGTGACTACGAAATTTTTGTGCAAAATATAGCTTCAAAACGAAAGTGATGATACTGGAACAATGATTTTTTTTTAGGGTCAATTTTCAAACTTTTAAAAAAATGCTAGTAAAACCAAATTTTTATGTGCCAAACAAAGTTGTTTATGAGGAAAAAAACACATTAATGTTTTTGGTAGAATATCATTTTTCTTTCCTAAGTATAAATTCAACATGTTTTCAACCATTACATGCCATGGTTATTACACCTAAACATGGACAAATTTACCATATCACATCAAGCACATTTTCCTGATTATCCTTATTTTAATTTTGAGCATGACAAATTCATAGGAGGCCGGGATTTTGCTAAAAAGAGGAACTGGAGTCAGATTACAGTGAATCTCCTCTAATGATCCTCACTAAACTGATCACCCTCTCCATAAAATATGTTCACAAAAAGTTCACAAGGAATCCCAGAAGCAAGTTTCATTT
>APFE030962698.1:27585-58023 GCA_000404065.3 Pinus taeda | reverse complement strand
AAAAGGAACAAAGGCTAGGTAGGTGGGGAAGAAGGATTCTTCTTCACCAACCTCATTGCAGAATTCTCTTGAAACATTTTGACAAATTCTTCTTTTGAGAGTGGCTTATGATAAATTTTTAATCTATGGCCATTCACAATAAGAGGAGTTTGAAATTCATCAATGGTCTTGATTCTTACTGCTCCATTGTTAAAGACTTTGTCGATATCATATGGCCCAAGCCAATGAGTCTGAAATTTTCCTTTGAAGTCTTTAAACTTGGAATCAAATAGTAGTGCCCAATCTCCCTCTTGAAACTTTTTCTCTTTGATATATCTATCGTGCCACTTAGCTCTTTGATGTTGAACTAGATCAGTTCTTAGAATTGCTTCTTGTCTGATCTCATCTAGTTCATTCAACTACTCCATTATGTGTTTTTGAGCTTCTGATAGGTCCATCCCTAACTGAACTGCCATCTTGAAAGTTTTAACTTGAAATTCAATGGGGAGCAGGACTTCTTTCCCATAAACAAGTTCATAAGGAGAATTTCTTGTTGTATTCCTCCATGTAGTTCTATAGGTCCATAAGGCTTCAGGAAGCCTTTTTGCCCAATCTCTTCTATGTAGATGAACAGTCTTGGTGATGATACTTTCAATGACTTTGTTTGTAGACTCCACTTGGCCATTTGCTTGCGGATAGTAAGGAGTAGATTTCCTGTGCTTGATCTTGTATTCTTCCATCAACTTCTCCATCATGTTGGAAGTAAATTGACTTCCCTGATCTGTCACAATTTCTCTTGGGACACCAAAGCGAGTAAAAATATCCTCATAAAGAAAGTTAACAACTGAATTTTCAGTAGCAACAAGTAATGCTTTGGCTTCTACCCATTTAGTGACATAATCAGTGCATACCAATATATACTTCTTTTGCTTAGATGGTGGATTAATGTGTCCAATGAAATCTAAAGACCATTTTTCAAAGGGTTCAATGAGTACCTGAGGTTGTAATAACATTTCATTTGAAAGAGTCAGTTTCCCTACTCTTTGGCAGTTGTCAAACCTTCTGGCATATTCTTTTGTGTCCTTGAAAAGGGAAGGCCAGTAATATCCTAAAGAAAGGATTTTATAGGTCGTCATTTTGTCAGCAAATTATCCACTGCATGGCTCATCATGACATGCCTTGAGTATGTCAGGCATTTCATCTTCTCGAACACATCTTTTGATCACACAATCTGGCCTTGTTTTAAATAATTCATTAGAAATCCATGAATATTTTGAACTCTCCTGAATAACTTTTCTTCTTTCACTAGGAAATAGATGTGGAGACAGTTTCCCTGTAACCAAATAGTTAGCAATATCTACATACCAAGGAGTCTTAGTAGTTACTGCAAAAAAATATTCATCTAGAAACTTATCCTCTACAGGAGAATCTTCTTTAGTATTTTGGATTCTAGACAAGAAATCAGCTACTGTATTTTGTTTTCCTAGTCTATCCAACATAGTAATATTGAATTCTTGTAAAAGTAAGAGCCATCTTGTAACTCTGCCATAAGTAACAGGTTTTTTCATTAGATATCTAATTACAGAATGGTCAATATGGACAAAAGATTCATAGCCTATTATATAATGTCTAAACTTATTGATTGCATGAAAAACAGCTAAAAACTCTTTTTCAGTTACAGTATAGTTCAACTCAGTGGGAGTCAAATTTTTACTGGTAGTGTAAATGGCATAAGGAACTAAATCCTTTTGACCCAGCACAGCTCCTAGAGTTGTATCTGAAGCATCTGTAGAAATATGGAAAGGAAGTTTCCAATTTGGCCGTCTCAAAATGGGTGCTTCAGATATTCTTGTATTCAAAGTTTCAAATGATGATTGACAATCAGGATCCCATTTGAATTCACAGTCTTTTGTAAGAAATTTGAAGAGTGGAGATGCTATTTTGGTGAAGTTTTCTATAAATATTCTATAATACCCAGGAAATCCCAGAAAAATTCTAACATCTTTTTGACAAGTTGGAATAGGCAACTTGGAGATGACTTCAACTTTTGATTTATCAACTTTAATTCCATCCCCTGAAATATGATGTCCTAAAACAATTCCTTCAGTAAACATCATAAAGCATTTTTCATGACTCAATGAAAGATTTGTTTCTTTACATCTAACAAGGACCTTGTCCAAATTTTCTAATGCCTCTTCAAATGAATCACCATAAACTGTCAAATCATCCATATAGACCTCTAGACAATCATGGATTAGATCAGAAAAGATACCTAGTACTGCCCTTTGAAATGTTGTGGGTGCATTACATAATCCAAAAGGAAGCACATTGTAAGCAAAAGTTCCCCATGAACAGGTGAATGTGGTCTTATCTTGATCTTCAGGTGCTACTTGAATCTGATTATAGCCACTAAAACTATCCAGAAATGAAAAGTACTTTTCTCCTGCTAGAGTATCTAATACTTGATCGATAAAGGGTAAAAGAAAGTGATCCTTTAAAGTGGCTTTATTCAATTCCCTATAATCAATGCATACCCTCCATTTACCATTCTTTTTAGGTACTATAACCAAAGGAGAAACCCATCGGCTATCTGAAATTGGATAAATGAAGTTTACATTGAGTAGTTTTTGGAGCTCTTCTTTCACTATTTCTCTATGATTTGGATTCATCCTTCTCTGAGGTTGTCTGATTGCTATTTTCCTTAATGTAGATGTGATGAATACAAGTCTTAGGATCAATACCTTTCATATCAGTATACTCCCATGCAAATGCAGTAGAATGTTTTTGCAAGATTTTGGTTAGCTTCTCCTGTTGTGATGTTTCCAAGTTTTTGTTGATATTCAATGTTTTACCTGGAAAAATCTCAATGGAGGAACTACCAAACTCTTCCATAGAGTAAAGAGACATTTGTCTAGATGATAGATACTCAATATCAGAATTTAACTGAAATTGTGTTTGGTCATATTCTGAAGAGATTTCAAAGTTTTCTAGTGTGTTCAGAATTTGACTATCTTCACTGATTTCAGAAATAGTACAGATAGGTTGTATAGTGTCCTCATCATCGACCAATTCATTATCTCCTATCTCTGTTATTTTTTTTTCCAGAGGATACAGATTGAATTTCTTTGTCGAATTACCATCATAAATATACATATCCCCTGATCTACAACTGATAAAAGCATCGGCTGTGGCTAGCCAAGGTCTTCCTAAAATGAGTAGATGCCCTCCTAGATTACTCTTTGGAGTTAAAATCATGAAATCCATTGGATAATCCCAAGAATCTAAGGAGACCGAAATGTCTTCTAATACACCATCTAGTTTAATAATTGATCGATCTACAAGTTGCAGTAGAGTAGGTGTAAAAAGAAGATTAGGAAGTTTTAGTTGTTCCATAGTTTGTGTACTCATAATGTTGATAGCAGCCCCAAAATCAATCAAAGTATTTGGAATTTCTACCCCATTGATATGTGTTTTGACAATTGGGCTACCAGGATCTACATACTTCTGCATTGTAACTTTTCCCATCATGATATCTGCAATTTTTCCTACTAGGTGGATTTTTCTTGTATCTCTTGGTTTCCTTCCTGGTCTTTTGAGACTCAACTCCTTTATTGTTTTGGCTAGAATAGGAATTTATCTAATGGCTTGTAACAGGGAATCTTGATACAGACATTCTTTAATTCATATAGAAAATCATAGTTAGGCAACAAGATTTGTTTTTCCACTCCTTTATCAATTTGTAATCTTTCAGGAAAAGGAGGTGTGGATGAAGATGCAGGTTGCTTGACTATAGGAGTTGTGGGGGTTGATTCTTTTTCTTTTTCTTCTTGAGTGCTTGGGTTTTGAAGAGATACTTCAGAACCTTTATTGGCTTTAAGAGATTCTTCCTTAGAAATGCTTTGCTTTTGAATATCTATAGAAGGCTTGTCTAAAACTCTACCAGATCTGAGTTGTACATCATTGAGAGGAACAATCATACAGGTAGGAAACTGTTGTCCTTCTACCATATAAGCATTTTGAGGATTCTTATTATTTGGATTTGGTATTGCCTGGGAAGGTAATTGATTTGTCTTTTGTTGGAATGGAAGCAAGAGTTGGGAATTTGGATTCTGTTGAGAAGGTTGTTGTTGTGGAAATGGTAATGAAAGTTATGGATTCTGATTTGGAGGTTGTGGAACTTGTTGGTTTTGAAAAGATGGAGGATATTGGTAAAATTGAGCAAATCTCCCATAAGGATTTTGCATACCTTGTACCCATGATTGAAATGTATTTTTAGGTTGGGACCAAGGTTGTTTCCAAGGATTCCAACTTGGTGGGGGTTGAAAATTCATGGGGTTATTAAACCCTTGATTTTGTTGCCCCTGCCAAGGTCTCCTTGAAACAAGAAAGAGAGACTCAATTGAATTTGGGTCTTCTTGAAAGACAGCTTTGAGTCCAAAAATTGAAGGACAATCCTTGGTCTCATGGCTTTCTGAGCAAATCGCGCATGTTTCTACAACTTTTGCATCTAAAGGGCATTCCCTTAGAGCGTGTTTCTTCCTACATTTTCGACAAAAGATGGCTAAAGCTTCAGCTTCTACTTTCTGCTTGTTTTGTATCTTAAGGGTGTCTAGTTGCTCACTAAGACTCCCTAAAATATCTGTTTTAAACTCATCAAGCATGTTGCCAATCTCAACCCTACTCACTGATCCAGTTGCAGATTTATTTGCTCTAATCCCCTTGAGAGATGGACACATAGCTCTACTATATCATGAAGTGGAAGTTGAGATATATCTCCTTTCCCCATCATATTCAAAATATCTATCCATTCATCTCTAATGGATTTTAGTAGAAGGGCTTTCAAGGTTTTCCCATCTAGGTTACTCATTTTTGCTCTTTTGAGGTTATATTGAAATCTTTCAAGTAGATCCTCCATGTTTTCATCTTCTTTTTGTACCATTTTGAATACCTCGTCCTTATGATTGGTGGGCATACAATAGTCCAGGTATCTATCCAAAAATGTTTGTTTCATGTCATCCCAAGTCCTAATTGATTGAGTAACTAATCCCATGAACCATTTTAGAGCAGCTCCCTTCAATGTTGAAGGAAACAACTTGAGTTTTTGAGCATCTTCCATGTAATCATAAGTTCGACACAAGACTTCAAACTCAAACAAAAATGTTTTAGGGTCCTCACTTCTCCACCCATAAAAGTTTGAGAGGACAGATGGTGAGATATTTTTCATTGTTGTTCGAGATTTCTCATCAACTATAGGAAATCCACATGAGTTGTCTCCATCCCTGTTTCCCCCGTTGTTACCTCTACCTCCTCCATTGTTTCCTCCTCCTCTACCTCTACCTCTACCTCCTCCAAATCCATTTACTACTTCCTCCATCATGATAGCTTCCTCAGAGATTTCAGAGTCCTCTGGTTCTTCTATCAATGGCGAATGAGGAGGAATTTCTCCCTCTTCTTCTTCAGGTGATTCAACTTCTTCAATTACAGTGTGTTTTCCTCTAGAAGCAAAGAAAGGGTCTTTTCCTAACTCAGATTCGGTGGATAGTGTGGGAGAGTCTCCTAATTCAACTACTGCCTCTTGAACTCCAGGGATCCTAAGGCTAGGAGTATGAGTTGGAGATGTTGGAGGTGTATCTTGCCTATACCTTGGAGTGGATGGAGTTGTAAAAATTAAACTCTTGGCCCTAGCTATAAACATTCCTCTAGAATCTCTTGCTCTATGCATATCATTTTTATTTCTTCAAGTCAGGTTAATAATTATCTTTTTGATCTTCCATATCACTCAAGGTGCAAGAAGAGAGCATACACAAGAAATTACTAAATCAATAACTCTCTTTTCTGATCCTCCAGGTCACACTAGGTGCAAGAGGAGAGCATACTTTGAGAAATCATCAAGTTTTACCTTCCTTGAAATTTTCTTGTTTTTATATTTTTTTTTAAGAATTTGGCTACCTAGTTTCACTTCCTTGGCAACGACGCCAAAATGTTTGGTCAATTTAGTGTGTTCTAAATTGCTATATGAATTTTCAATCCGGGAGTCGTAAACTGTTGAAGTGAAGTGCACTATCTATGCAAGATAACCATTTTCTTATTTCTTTGTTGTTTTTAGTTTTTTTGGTTTGTTTTTGGATTTATCTTCTTGTTGATTTCCTAATGTGAAATGGTGTGTGTGAGATGGTGATTCTAGTAATCAAGTATGGACAATTGTATTCAATGAATAATTTCCAAACTTCAAAGTGATCCAAAGGTGTTCAAACTTTACAATGATGAAATCAAGATGTGCCTAGATTCTAATTAACAAAACAGTGAACTATGACTATGGAACCCAGTATCCTTGCTGCTATTATAAAGAAGAGAAAAGACTGAACTCAAAGCAATTTAAAGACTGAAAGCAAAGTAAACTAATCATATCACATCAACTCATTTTGACCCCTCACCATTTGACTCACTCTGGCTATAGAAAGTAGTCATACACAAATTGAATGATCTGAAATCTAAGTTGCATGAAATAAAACTAAGATTAAGCTACACATTCACTCTACAATCCCTCATCATTTGGTAACTGACGAATGATATGAATAGTCTAATCACTAACTTGCAGCAAAGTAAATGAATCAAAGAAAAACTAAGAAATAAGCAATGTTGGAAATAAAATCAATAAAACAAATCAGCAGTAGGACAAGATAATCCCATCATGTCATTAGTCATCGAAACTTATATGTACTACCCAGGCTTCCTATCAGAACCTAAAATGCAAACACTGATTAGTTGTCAATCAAATAAAAGCATAAAAGAACTTATGAACAAGCAAATGACATCAACCATGAGCAAGTTAATATATACAACAAGTATCTATGGTATCAAAAGCGTAAAACATAGAAAAACATAAAACTATACATCAGCTACAAGACCTTGGTGTACAGGGTTCCTCTGCACCCTCGATCATTTAGAACCAATCACGAATTTGAACGAGAAATCAGTGTCTTCTCATATATTGCAAAACAGTTATGAAATAGAGACTAAGTCTTGGCTCAAAGGCTCTTACAACAGTCAAGTTTTACACAACAACTAACTAGCTATACGCATATGGAGATGCGTTATTTATAGCAAAAAAATACATAACAAACTAACACGGCCTGCGCTGGTAGCCAAGCACGTAAAAGACAAAATCCGGAGTTATAGCAGTATGGTGGCCGTGGACAGTAAATCCAAGAGATGGTTTGTTGGATTCGATCGATGAGAAGTGCCTAGGTGTTAATACACCTCCTAAAACTCAGGACCTTGCCACACAAACCTCCTCGTGCTGAAAACAGAGCCGTGCCACCGCTTAACTCCTTGTGTTGACCACTGTTTGACTGACCTTGACCGCAAGCTTCTATGGATGATTTGGTTGAACCAAGGGGACACGCTCCATGTCCACGTCCTTTATGGCTTGCCCATGTGGCTAAGTTCTTCAATGGACACCTGTAGCATACAGTTTAACAAAAAGGTTGCAGAAACTGATTCTGGCTGTGGAAAGTGGCAGATTCCGCAGTTGGTTGAACAAAAATCTAAACCAAATAGCAGTCACAAAACATAGTTAGGAAACCATTTATATAGTCATTTTAAACTATTATGCAGTGATTTGATAGCTTAGAGGTTCAGGTAACTGGAGAAAAAGGCTAAAAAGGGATGTAGGGAAGGTGTAAGTTTCGAACTCAACAGCAAGGTCCATCAAAAGTGCACAACATCGGTACTCCTTGGATGAGGAATCAAATCCTACATCCAATGAGTGTTTTTGCTCAAAATTTGAGTAAACCCATAAGGAGATAAGTTGAAAATATGAGTTGAAAAAATAGTTTTTTCCTTTTTTGCCTCTAAAATTTGATGATATAATCTAATATTATTTAATTATTTCCACTATTATTTTATAATTTCCTTAGGAAACCCATTTTAGACCTCAAAAATCCCCTACTGACTAGTCATTCCCTTCTCGATGCGGATCCATTGAAGCTTCGTCCCACCTAGAGAAACAAAAGAATATAATCAAATAGGGTGGAAAAGAGGCTTGATTTTTTTCTGGTGGTTGAGTCTTTAACAAATAAATTTATGTTCATTAAGTAATGGGTTGGAGATGTTGGTACCTTAGATCACTCTCCAATTTACTTTGAATTAAAAGGATCTTCTCACAAGCCAGATTTCTTGTGTAAAATGAACAGTAGATGGCTCAAAGAGGAAGAAATTGTGGAATTCTTTCAATAGCATTGGCTTACTTATAATCCTCAAGTTGGTGTGTCAACATGCAAACATTTTGAAAACAATATAAAGTGTATAAAAAAAAAACCAAAGAGTTGGAAAAGAATAAGAAATAGGTCGGAGCTCAAAAATAAAATGCAGGCTATTGTTGCTCAAGATGGGGAAGGATATGACTTTGTGGAATCTAGGGATATTATTTTTGTTTTGGAGAAGAAGAAGAAAAAAAACTTTAGAAGAATGTGAGGTTGAACAGAGGTTGAAAAGCAGAGCCATATTGCTGGAATGTGGAGATGACAATACAAAATTCTTACAGGCTTACACTAAGGGAAGAAAAATGGGAAATATAATTTGGAATTTAAGAGATTGGCTTGGCAAGGAGACGTCTTCTTTCTCTACCTTAGAAAATATGAGAAAATGTCACTTCAAAAATATTTACAAAGCCTAAGAAGAAGTCACCATTGTTGAATACATTCATACCACCATTCCGTTCCCCAGTTTTATTGATGAGGAAGGAAATAGAGAAATCATGGATAAATTCTGCAAAAAGGAATTAAATAAATTTTTGCATTACTTTCAAACGGATAAGAGCTCAAACCCCGATGGTTGAGGTGTGGAATTTTTTCTAGGTCTTCTTGATATTATTGGGAATGAACTTCTTACAGTGGTTGAAGAATCCATGAGGAAGTGCAGAATGCTTCCAACATTTAACTCCACATTTATTTCCTTTATTCCAAAGGTTAATTCTCCCTCCACTTTTGAAGATTATATACCTATCTCATTATGTAATTCCATTTATAAGGTTATTTCCAAAGTGATTTCTTTACGACTCAAACCGATCCTCTCCTCTTCAATATCTAAGAAGTAATTTGGTTTTCTTGAAGGCAGGTAGATCCATGAAGTGATAGGGGTGGCTTAGAAAGGTTTACACAACCTAAAAAATGTGAATCTAAAAGGATTTGTGATCAAAATTGACTTATATAAATCCTATGATCGTGTCAACTGGATTAATCTAAGACTCCTCCTCACTCATGTTGCTTTTAGCCTAGATTTTATTACATGGGTTATGAGTTGTTTCAATTTGTCTCATTTTGTATTCATGTCAATGGCACAACTTTTTTCATGCCTAGTGTGGACTTCATCAAGGATTCCCTCTCCTAACTTTACTCTTCTTACTAGTAGTCGAATGGTTGGTTGTCTTTTAGATAAGGCAAAAAAAGAAGAAGATACTTTCATGGTTGTTTAGTGACTAGAACTTGGGTTGTCTCACATCTCTTATTTGTAGATGATATATTATTTTTTTGTAATGGAAGCCCCATCGAGGTTGATATCTTGAGGGGAATCCTCTCCTTATTTGGGAAAGAAACTAGTATGTTGATGAATTATCAAAAATCATGTTTACTTGTTTCCAACTTAGAGGCAACCGATCTTCAACAAATCTCACAAATCCTTTAGATTGATATTAAATTGATAGACGTCGGTCTAAAAACATTTTATTTTCACCTGAAGCCAAATACCTATTGAAAGGTGGACTAGTTGCGAATGATTGTTATGGTAGAGAAGTGCATTAAAAATTGGAGTAATATATGGTTGTCCAAGGCTTGGTGTTTGATTTTGATATGTCCTTGAATCAATTCTAGTATTTTGGTCATCATTAGCCTGGATCCCCAAAGGTATCTTGGAAAGAATTATGTGTATATGCTTCAATTTCTTTGGTCTGGTAACAAGGAGGAGGTAGTTCTACCTTGGTTTCATCGAGAGAATATTTCTAGGAAAAACTTATTGGGTGGTTGGAGTCATAAGAATATATTTATGTTTTCCCAAGCTTTGGACAAAAAATGTGGTTGGTGTTTATTGTCCACCCAGAGTTTTTGGACAAGAGTTGTCATTCAAAAGTATATTTCCTCCCATGCAATGGAAGACTGGATTCACAATCTAATAAGAGAAGGGGGAATACAACAATCATCTGGCAAACTATTTTAAATACTTTTGAAATCACTAGAAGGGGCCTTTCATGGAAAGTTGGATTGGCCGATCATGTTCGTATTGGCTAGGATCCATGGCCTAGAAATGGTTAGGGCCATCTTATTCCTCTTCCCTTAATCGAACTCCTCAAAAATAGGGGACTCACCAAACTAGATTATCTAGAGAATCCAACATCCACATCCATTTGGAAACAAGGTTGGAGATCTACCACTGTTATGGTCATTCTAGTGGAGTTTCAAGATTCGTGGCGGAATTATTTAAGAGCTCTACAATATGCTTATGTCTAATTATCTAACAAGGCTGATGAATTGGTTTAGAATGTTTCTCCGCTTGGAATTTATACTCCTAACATGGGATATGTCTATATAAATTGTATTATATTTCTAGTTGATCCAAAATGGTGGTGTAAAATCACTTGGAAATGCCATTTCCCTCCAAAAGAAAAAATTCTTATGTCGTGCATCATTGAAAATAAAGTCCCAAATTAGGATGTTCTCCAAAAGAGGATTCCTCATGGTCCTTGCCGGTGTGCCCTATGTCAAGCTGATGAAGAATCTGATTGATATATTTTTATTTCTTATCCTTTCAATAAAAAAATATGGTCACATTGTACATCTGTTGAATAACAAGTTGGTCACATTGTAGATTTATAAGGGTATTAGGTGTTGGTTAATCCAATATGTCTGGATCTTTTCCTAATGTACCTATACCCCTTACACATTTATCAGATGGCTTAAATATAGAATCTTTATCAAAATGAATTCACATTTTGACACCTTGGAATATAATGACTTTCCCCCATAATATCCAATATCTCATTTACATGCCTCAAGTGATCATCACATGTCTTGCTACAGAATAGGAGATCATTAAATCACACCAACAGAAACTTCCACAGTTTCTTGTGGAAGATGTGGTTAATGTATGACTTAAAAATGGTAGGTGTATTGGTCAACCCAAATGGAATGACCAAGAACTCACAATGCCCATATTGACGCCTAAAGGTAGTCTTGTGAACATCTTGTTCCCTGACCCTGATTTGGTGATATCCTTACTGAAGGTCAATATACTACCTCATGTAACTCGTCCATCATCTCATTGATCCTAGGAATGGGATAAACATTTTTTATTGTTTTCTTATTCAGAGCTCGACAACCAATACACATCCTCGTAGTGCCATCCTTCTTCTTAACCAAGATTACTAAAGAAGCGAATGGATTGGAGTTGGGTCCGATATGTCCCATCTCTAACAACTCCTTGATTGCCTTCTCTCATCTTTGAACTTCTTCGAGTGCCTATAAAAGGGTAGTTATTATAGGTTTTGCCCCTTCTTCTAACTCAATGGTGTGTTCGAAGCTACTATCAAGAGGCCTCCTTGGAGGGATCTCCCCAAAAACCTGGTCATGTTTTGTCAACAAAGACTAAATGTCTAGATGATAATGTTGGCAGCTATCTAAAGGTTTTTTTGTTGTATTTGGACACTCTACTTCCCAAGGTACATCACCATGCCTAAACATTATTTCCATTCATTTGGTTGTAACAATATTAGGGGCACCACTGGATATGCCACTCAAAACTACCATCTTACCATCTACTACAGTGAATTCCATCTCCATTTTTCAGTAGTCCTTGGAGTGTTTACCTATAGAATAAATCCAATCAACCCTCAATATGCCATTAGTGTTTACTAGTTCAACCACATATAAGTAATCGGTCAT
The DNA here is from genome assembly GCA_000404065.3 of Pinus taeda. Classification (NCBI taxonomy): domain Eukaryota; kingdom Viridiplantae; phylum Streptophyta; class Pinopsida; order Pinales; family Pinaceae; genus Pinus; species Pinus taeda. Next base: position 46,111 of record APFE030962698.1, on the reverse strand, counting down.
AGTGTAGTTACCTATCATCAACTCCAACCATGGAACCCTTGTTATGCATGCCACATCACACCCATCAACTACCACAACATTGAATCCCTCAAAACCATCTATGGCATTACATCTCCTGGATACTAGAGTTGTGTCAGTAAAGTTGTGGGTTTCCTTGCCATCAATCAAGATAGTGACACATTATCCCTGTACTACTCACTTGATCCTCAAAATGTGATATCTAGGGATGCTTGATAAAATGGCTATAGTTCCACCCTTAGAATCAACATGTGGTTTCTCAACATACGTACTATTGTGATCATTTCCCTGAGCCTACCCTACCTCCTCTTCCCCATCAATATCTGAAAAAACTTCTATGTAATGCACCTTTCCCTTCCCCATGCACCAATGACCTAGTTCCCAAGGTTCCTTATAGTTAAAGCAGAGTTTCTTCCTTCTTAGTTCCTTTTGAGTCTCATCATCCAATTTGTTTTCTCAATCCACTCCTTCTAGAGGGGTTTCTTGTCTTTGTTTTTCTAAGGAAGAAAAGGTTACGGAGAAAATTTATCTTTGGTACTACATCCTCCATGTATCAAGATCTGATAGTAGTATCATGTAGAGATTTATATTTGAAGTCCTTAACCTAACCATGTAGGAGCTCTTATAATCCTTCAACAAATAACATAATCAATTCGCACTCCAACACATACGTCACCATGACTATGAGCCTCTAAAGTTTTGAAATGTAAGTATCTATTGTACCTATTTGTTAGAGTTGTGTCAACTCTCTAAAATGTATCTCTAGGTCCTTTTTATCAAATTGGGAAATCTTTCTCTGTGTGAGGTCTAGGTATGAGGTAATGTTAGCATGCCCCAAGGGGAATAGCCCATGATACCACCATGTAGCCACCTCCCACCCCCTTGTGCCATCTTAGGCTATGGGAGTGTTACTCGTTTGAATCAATCTAGAAGGTCTATTATGAAGATGGGATTACAACAACCTCTTTTCTCAAGGTACTCAAATCTTAAAACTAATGCCAACATTATGTTCAACTCATTGAGAGCTTTTTGATGATATAAATTTTACCTCAATCTGAGTCCTGGTTATAAAGTTATGCCCTTTAGAATTTTATCCCATTAGAAGGGGTCATGTCAACCTGGGTGTCTATGTGGCACCCATGTGGCCATGCCTGGCCCACATAGTGCCACACCACCACCATGTGGGCATCCATGTGTCACATATGTCACTTTTGGGTTGGATTGATTGAAATTAGGCCTAATCAACAGGTTTATATGCTTATAATGATTCATACCCAGATAGCTTGACATCTTGTTGGGGTTTGTGAGGCTTATGTCATGCAAATTCTCCCCACATGGTTATCCACTTAGATTTTCTAAAGTTCAATGGATCAAAAACCTAGTGGAGCCCACAAGGGTTATGTTATGTCAGACTAGGTCCTTTTGACATTGGCCTTTCCATGCACATTTTATTTACAAGTCTCCCAAAAATACAGTGCCTAGTCTAAGGCCCTGTCATTGCTAAGTCACCTACAAAGTCACATTCCACATCATAAGCTATATCCAATTAGAGTATGTCATGTTTCCAAATATTGACATGTGATTGCCATATGTCACTTTCCAACTATCCATTTTTCTGGCCAAAAGTGTCATTCCCTCCTTCCACGTGTCATAGCCTGGGAGCTAACACGTCATCATCTAAGCCACATCACTGCCACCATGTCATCCACGTGTCTTACATATCATGCATGCATCATGTTGATCACTTAAGATCAACATTAATTACAAGTGTTAATTAAATTAATCATTATTATAGCTCAGGATTAATAAAGTGATTTTCCATGAAAATCCTTTGTTTCTCGTTTTAATTTGTCTTACAAAGTTGATGCCATACTAGTACCAATTCACTTTTTTTTACTTCCATAACACTATAGTTCGAATTTATACCTTTTCTCGAGCTGGAGTTTTAATACTTTCCCCATAGCCCATGTGACTCCTCCACAAATCTAAAGTCCCAAAGGTTTGATGGCTTGGCATTGTCCACCTCCATATAGTGTTAGATTCTTTTCCGGGCCAATGGTTTGAGGTTCAATTGACTAAAGGAGCAATAGACTAGGGGCCACACTGTCAACCTCCTCCTTCCAATTCTTCAATATGTAATATTCCTAGTTCAATATACTTGGGTCCAATCATCGACTTCTCGAGGTTGGACTCTTCCGATATGCAATTGTGCATTGCACCATATTACTCTGCCTGTTTGATGACCAGTAGAAAGACCAATTTTTTTGTTTTTACAAAAAGAAGGATGACTAACTAGAGTCCAAATATCTTATTATTGTGGCACATGATTTTCGAGGTCTTGAATCCTCTACTTTTTGTAATGACCAGTCACAGGGGTAGGTACCCATGACACCAAAATTCATTGGTTTCTGAGACAAGAAGGGGTAAGGCCCAAACCACCAAATTCATATAGATTTCATGGAGCCACATCAGGAGATTTAATTCCATTCAATCCAACTCTATCAACCTCCTGCAATTAGTTAAACTTGCTCAAAGACTATAGTTTACCAATTAACTAAGTATAAACAAATAGATTCATGTTTCAATCATTAACATACTATTGAACAACACAACCTGGAATAACTGATGATATCAGTCGTACACATTATATTGACCAGCACCATCAAAACAGATTAAATCACAAACATACAAGATATCATACCATTCATGAGCATAACAATTAACTTCATAGTTCAGACATTCATTTACATTCATAGGCACACAAGATCTTGTACTAGTCATAAACATAACAAGGAACATCGCAATCCATAATTCAAATATGCATAGGTAATTATACTTATTTGTATGTCTCAAACTGGTTGGAAACTGAAGGAGGGACTTCCACTCTCCACCCAACCATAGGCTAACTACACCACATATTTCTTGGAATTGATCACCCTCAAGGCGGACCCAATGTCTGAGGGGATACTTATCCAGGGAAATCACACCAAAGGCTTGGTTGAAAACTCAAAAAATGGATTCCACTATCTAGGTGGTTTATTAGTTGCCCTCTAGTAGTAAGCACCACAATGACCCACTCTTTCCTTTAAGTTCATTCACAATTATTCACCCAGGGTTTAGATGGGGTATTACTTCTCCTAGGAGTTGGAATCTACTATCCAGGTGGTTTATCAATTGTATTTTCATAGAAAGCACCACAGGGGTCTAGTGTCCACTATCCAGGTGGTTTATAAACAACTCAGGAAGCACCATAGTGACCTAGAATTCCATGTTCAAGTGGTTTATCGTTTATACAACAAGCATCACAATAATTTAGTAATCCAATAAGCCTCCTATTGACAACACATGCTTAGAAAACACAGTCCAATGGCTCACACATTTCACAGGGATTACACCCAAATTTAAAGAGGCTTAACTCTTGTACATGCTTTTCATAATATCTAACAAGCACTTTATCTTCCACTATAAATCTCCATAATTTCCATACGCTCCCACAATCAGCAACGTGTTCCTTCTATTTTTCCAACAAGAGAGAGAGAATCAACCCCCAAACTTGCAAGAGACCTCCTTGCTTCAGTTGTGCACTCCTATCTATTTCCTTTAGTGTTTTGTTGTTTGTTCTCTTCTGATCCTCTCATTGTGTTTTTGGAAGATCATCAAGCTTGTCTCCTTAAGTCACAAGGGAAGATGGGCATTGTCCTCTACCCCATTGCCCCAATCGCATCTCATCAATTCCTATAAGGAGGTGGTTTGACAAGACTGCAAATGGTAGTTGAAAATTAAGTTCAAGGTTGGTTTTTGTGGTCTTTCAAGGCACACAACTCCCCCTTAAAACATTGGATTTGTAAGGTTATATCCTCCTTTGGTTGGCCATCAAATAAATTAATTTTAAGTGTTTACAACATATTTTGTCAACCATTCATGGACCTATTCCCACTTTGGCATTTCAATCACATTACATAAATGATGTAAATGCAAGGGTTGTTACACACCACTCATGAACCTCTCCCTCCAAATGCAATGTAGTGGATTTGATGGCCTTTGTCTCCAACATAGGGTTGATTTAAAATATGTGTTCAAATTTTGATCTCACACCTTAGCAATGCATTTGGATGAACCATCAAAGGAAGGGATGGACAATCTTCCCAACTTCTATGGAATATCATAATCTTGTGAGCCCTTGTTGTACTCTCTTGGCAATTCCTATATTAAATTGTACAAAAGTATTGAAAGGACATGGATACACAAAATTATTCACCAAGAGCTTGATCCTCCCTCAAATAATCAGAGAACCCTTCACCTTATCCTTGTTGTCCCTAATTTCCTGTTGGATTTTCTTTCAAGAATTAAGGTAAGAGAGGTCTAGGAATCGCTCTACTCATTGTATGAGGCTTATTATGAATTGGGATATAGGTGTTGCTCCCTTCAACATGGTTCCCATTTGACCCTCTTAAACCATTGTTGTTAGTATTATTTTGGTTCCCTTGATTATTTGTTATAAGCTACGTGATAAGTTGAATCAACTATTGCTAGCCCCTTGAAAGGCCATTTAGAATATTCGCAATGATTCTCCTAGGCTATTCATTCATGTCCCCCATGTCTTCCTCTTCTAATTGAAAATTTTTATCACCCTTTTTTGGTCTCTTGTAGGTGATGTATTCCATATCCTCTAGAGACACCAAGATATCATGCACTCACATGTTTGCATGAAAACCCTTGCTTTCATACCACTATAGAATCCCCTCTTTCTAAACAATCTACCCAACCATTATACCAAAAAAAAAATATTACAACAAATAAATTCAACCAATATAACATATTAATTTATTAATATCATTGTAAAATCCCTTCTTACTAAAAAAATGGAGCAACCATTATACCATACACAAAAAATATCAAAACAAACAAACTTAGCCAATATATTTTGATCTGTTTCATTAATCTAACTTGGAATTACATGTTGGAGCATCCTTTCGAGTTACAAAATCAATTTATTGTTGTAAATTAATATACTGGGGAAGATTTGATAGTTGGTTCAATCCTCCCTTTTGATGCCATGACCTAACACATGATGACTCAAACTGCTAAGAAAAAAGTGGCACTGGATAGGGAAACAAGATTCTATGATAAAGCTAACCACAAACAAAATACTCTCAACTTGTTGATAATAATTGACATGACCTCCTTAAGTGATCCCACGGTCTAGAAATGTGTGAATTGAGCTCCTTTTTCCCACACGAACTTGAGATGGAAAATACAACCACTTAAAATCCCGTGATCTTTGGATGTGCCCATGTCCTAACAGTGAGGTGAATCTTCAGCAATAAACATCGATGAAATATCTGAGTTATCTTTCCTCTGATTAACTGGGGTGGCTTTATTTCACCACTAAAACCAATTTTCTCAAAGGTTTCACCCTTAGCACTCCAAATCAACAAGAGCTCTCCAAATTAATATCAAGAAATGATTATGCATACCCCAAGGGTGAGATCCAATCTCTCCTTTATCATCAAAATACCATGAGTTTATATCACGCGTCATCAAAATAACATGGGTTACCAGAATACCTTGGGTCTCTCTTTTATAACATTTTTTGTTTTAGGAGTGACCGTTCAGAGAGGGACATTACAAGCACTAGATAGGGCAACAAAATTCTATGTTGAGACTACCCGAAAAAAATGCACTCAACTTGCTGATAATAACTGGTATGACATTCTCAAGTGATCCCACGTATTAGCAATGAGTGAATCCACCCCCTTTTTCCAACATGAACTACAGATGGAAAATACGACCTCCAAAAATTCCATAATCTCTAGTTGTACCCATGACCTGGAAATGAGATGAATCTTCAACAATAAACAGTGGTGAAAGATTTGAGTGATCTTTCCATCTAATAAGCTAAGGTGGATTTGTTTAACCACTGAAACCAATTCGCTCAAGGGTGTCACCATTAGCACTTCAAATCCACAAAATCTCTCCAAGTCAATATGAGGAAATGATTATGCATACCAAAGAGTGAGCTCCAATCTCTTATTTTTTTACATTTTTGACTAAATAAATGTCACCTTCACATGTTGCTTTTTCACCCAAAAGACATTTAAATAATTAAATTAATTGATCCCCTTTTTGACAAACTATAACCTATAAGAATCATATACGCTATCAATTCATTCTCCTAGATTTATTATTTGGAAAGGGACATTACATTTATTTTGGTCCCCAACATAAAAGAGTTATGTGGTGGTTTATAGTATTCTAGATTCTGAATTGAACTTTGATTTATTTGAAACAAATCAAGTAAATATTTAAAAAAAATCCACATAATAGAATATAAAAAGATAACATTTTTACTTTGGACATGTTTTGTCAAGGATTTCACTATCATCCTTGATTGAAATGCTATTGATTTTAATAAGTCCTCCAACCATAGGGAAAGATTCCTTAAAGCCATATTTTCTCTTCCATTCCTTGTTGGGAGTAGCATTAATTTTTTTAGGTAGACTTGGATATGCCCCCACTTTTCTCTAACTTTCTTTACTTTCACCATCAATGGAAGGTCCAATAAAGTGATTCCTTGACCTTCACCAAGGATCAAGGATTCCACTTTAATGAAAGCATGATCAATAGCATTTGAGAACATTTTAGAGTTCCCATGGGCCAAGTTCTCTAAGGGATTTTTGGGCTTTATTCCTTGACATGGATGGTGATCTTAGCTAGGGCCCTTGGAGGTGGATTGGACTTTGATCACCCTCATTTTGTTCATCTTCTCTACTCTCTTTTAACATGATGGAAAGGGGCTTGGGTCTCGTGTCAGAGATGGGGCTTATCCCCTGTTACCAATCATAATCTTCATTATTCTACAAACATCCATTAGATTGCATGGTTCTTTGTGAATTCGACATCAAAACACAATACTCTCATATATAATTATTGATTCCACTAGGATCCTTCTCATCCTAGTACAATTATGTCAAGAAGGCCCTTACTTTAATCTATCTTTATGTAATTTGGATGAAAGAGAACAAGTCCTATTCTTCTTTGTTGCAATCATAACTAATAACACCCTTAATGCATTCATGTATTTGCCATAAAGGCGTGGTTGTCATAGAAATCATAAATTAAATATTGGAGAGTTTAGAAAAACCAAATGAAATAAAATCAATTGTGAATAAAAATTGTTAATCAAATCTAACAATTTAGAAGAAGGGTAAACTAGATTCTTATGGAGGAATAAGAACACATTAATCCATAAAAATACTTAAAACACTCAGGAAAGAAATTAGTTTATATATAATATATATATATATATATATATATATATAATATATATATATATATATATATATATATATATATATAATATATATATATATAAAATGAAACCCTTTCATAATATAATCTTGTATCCCCATACACATTGGCTAACTTCTCCAGCTTCTCAACTCTACTAATACATTTACTTATCTAACTTTGTCAGGAACTCTATTAAAATTGAATTAGAAAAAATACCACTACAAAATCTTATTTTCTTACACTGATATACCATTTTTACTTGTTTCTTTAAGGATCAATCACCTTTACTCTATAAATTTGATTGGCTTTTAATAAAACCGTTCTTTTATTAAATAAATAGCAATAAATAAACATTGAAAATTAAATAACATATATATATATATATATATATATAATAAATAAAAAAACAAAAACAAAAACATCATAATCAAGTAGATGAAATAGTGTTTCTAACATTATTTCTCTTCAATATAAATTTATTTCTCCACTATTTCCATACCCTTCTATAAAATATATAAATCTCTAAAAAATAAAAATAATACTAATAAAATTATAAAATAAAAATGATACTAATGAGATTACTACAAATCGATTCCAAACATAACATTTAAATTAAATTTAAATTTAAATTTACTAAATTAAAAATCATAATAAATGTACCAATAATTAATTATATATTATATATATATATATATATATATTTTTATAAATAAGCTATATATATATAAATGTAAAACCTCGAAACCATATTGGGACTAATATATTTACAACCTATATAATGTTTTTCTCGCACATAATATAAAAATCAATATCAAAACTATACTATTTTTTAAAGATAAAACTTTTCAAAAAAAAAGTAAATGATAAATATCTAAAGTTTAATTAAACACTCTAAAGGGTGATATTAATTTGTTGGTTGAGATGCAAAGGAGTGATGATGCAAATTTTCTTAACTAGAAGTCTAAAGGGTGATATTAATTTGCTGCTTGAGATGCAAAGGAGTGATGATGCATCCACAAAGTTCAGAATATTTTGAGACAGAGCATTATGAAACATAGAGATGTGTAAGGGTGAAAATGGGATTAATGGGTGATATTTCCAAAGAAAAATTGGTGATGATATTGAAATACATTAATATTATACTATATTATCGGAAAAAAATAAAAGTGTAAATGTAAGAAAATAAAATAAAAGGAATATGGTAATGAAATTAATAATAAACATATTTAACATGTTTAATGTAAATGTAAGAAAATAAAATAAAATAAATACGATAATGAAATTAATAATAAACCAATTTAACATGTTTATTATTAAAATTTATAATTTTTGATAAGATAATAATAGGTTTTTTCACTTAGTAAAAAACAAGTGATATATGGTAGCTACTATGTTGTTTAGTTTAAATATAGTTTAATAAAGTAAAAAATAAGATTTAGTTTTAGTATTTGACTTATTGATAAACTTATAATATGTATATCTTTTATAATAGTTTTGAGAATGGTAGCCACTCCCTCCTGCTTAGTTTAAACATAACTGAATAAAGTAAAAAACAAGATTCAGTTTTAGTATGTGACATATTGATAAACTTATAATATGTATATAAAGGTTTTGAGAAATCGTCTAAAAAAATTTCAACTACTTATAAAAATTAGATGTAAATTAGTCATTTATTATTTAGAAGTCTCTCGGTTATTCATGGTTATCAATATTTAAGTATATATGAATATGGTTGTCCATGATAACCATGGAGGAGCATTGTGTTCATGGTTAACCATTGTTGAGGTGGTTTAAGGATGGATGAATATAGTTGCATTGTTGCCCATGATTGAGTTCATTTGACCATGGTTAATTATGGATGAACATGGTTGGCCATGGGTGACAATGGGCTAATGTGGTTGAATATAGTTGTTAATGTTTAAGTATAGATGAATATGGTTGATAATATTGACTATAGTTTATAATGGTTGAACATTGTTGAGTTTGATTGACCATTGTATAGTTTGATCATTATAGGGGTGGTTTGAGCATCGTTGCCAACATGTAACTATAGATGTATATGGTTGACCATGTTGACTATGGATGATTGTGTTTCCCATGTGTTATAGATATATTTGGGCACTGCAACCCCAATCACATATGTTGATAAACCAAGGGCTCTTAAACCCCTAAAAGTGTTGTTTCACACCCTAAAGGATCATGGTCAACTGATTACATCATTTCCCAGAAGTTCCACCTAAAAAACCACTCAGAACTGGTCAAAACTAGACCATATAGACTACTCCATGCTCTGCTACACTGGCCAGGTGTGATACATACTGAAAGAGCCTTATGTGGGGTGCGATGGGCGAGGGTAGACAAATCGCAGAGACAGTTTGCTAAGTGGAAACCCAGAGAATCTTCTAGAAACTTCTCATATGACACTTGCCTCTCTGAATTCGCCCAGGGATGAGTAAGAGATCATGAAATCTCCAAGTGGAACCAAGAACTATCAGTGAAATGACACTAATCAAAAACCCAAAAGCCGATTCACCCCTCTGCAAATATCTATAAATGGATCCCTCATCTGAGAGATCTAGAGGCTGGAATTTTGTAATTTTTAAGGAAGTGTTGTTGGTTTCTCTCTAAGAAAAACATTGTATTATTTGGTGATCTTGCTTTTCATGAGGTGAAGAGGGCTTTCATACTAGGAGGATGATGCTGGACTAGACAGATGGGTTGTAATTCTCTCTTCTACTTCTACTATCAATAAAGTTCTTTGAGTTTTCCTCCATATAATCATGTATTTGTGAATCTTGTTATTTGTGGATGCAATTGTATGGTTAATGTATTTCTGATTCTGCATTGTTTATGATATCATAGATTGAGATGCTTTGATAATGTTTTGTTGCTTTGCCTCTACAGGTATTCTCTAAAGCAGGACAAGTAGGAGAAGAGTGGCAAGCTCTATCAAGGGAGAGAGGAAACAAGCAAGGAGCCAAGCGGAAGATACTAGTTGGTCCCCTTTGCCTCTCTCTTATCTATCATACGTAAAGGAAATCTTGAAGCGCTTTGAATTGTTTGTTTCTAAGATAGCTACCCGTCTTAGTGGGACTAGTAGACCAAAAAGACACTAGTTTTTCTGGAAACAAAATGGCGACTGAGCTGGAGAGTGAATAGTTTGTTTGTTTGTTACTGTTGTTTGCTTTATAAACTACAGACGGAGCCTGAAGTTAAGCCAGCTAGCCTTCAAATTGCTCTTGCTATGCAAGTGCCAAGTAGATCAACGCTGCTTTAGTCAAGCTCTGGGTTGGTTTATGAACTGAACATCTGACTTGCAAACATCCTAAGTGCCCTTGTGGTAGCTCAATAACCTCATAAGATCATACCCTTGTACTTTTTTGTTACTGTCTATCATAGCTTAGCCTAAATCACTGAACTTAGCTGCAATTTTTGAGCAAAAACCAAGCTCAGTTTCATTCCCTGGTCCATCGCACTGTCTGTAACTGGCAACCTGGATGCATCGCAATTCCTGTGTGTTGTAGGTGAAATGCATCCCTGTTTCCCTTAAGGACATGTGCGATGATTGAATGATATTGTTTCCTTCTCTGGAATTTGGTTTTTTCTTCCTTGTTTTCAGCTTTATTCAGTAGTTTTGCTGCTTATGATCAGTCTATCATTGCTGACGCCTCCTTCGTTCACATTATTCAACCTCCATTGATCAGGATTTGTGAATGTTTTTTATGTATTTTTCATCATTTACAGTCCTCCTTTGTCAAAAGTAGCTTAATCGAATTGTCATTTTTTATGAAAAGAAGTGTCGCAACTATCGTTTTGAGTCAAAAAGAAGAGTGTCATAAAGTCTTCCTCTTCTAGATAGTCGATTGTACTTTTGCCATTGTATTCAATTTGAATTATCAATATTTGAAGTGTCAAAAGCATTTTTCCATTAGAAATTGAAAGTGTCGTCTTAGTCTTCCTTTCGTTTTGAAAAGAAATCATTGAAGTGTCGCTTTGAAGAAAATAGTTTAGATCTGTACCTAGTTTTCCTTTTTAGCATTCTCACATTAAGCAAACGGAAAAACAAATACATGCATGTGCATTTGCATTTAGACTGCATGTGGAAAATGATTTAGGGAAAATGAATTTATTGTGTTCTCTCTGCTCTCTATTGAAAGAATCGTACTCTTCTTTCTTTAGTAGCTAGGATTTTCATTGCTAAAAGAAAAACAAACAACTGTTTATCATTTTAGATTGCATATTTAGGAATTTTACATCTACATCACGCGGTGAACCTTGAAAGGCAAACTTCTAAAAAAGATCAACTCTAAAATAAACCTCAATGAACATAAAAACGCTTTGGAACCTAATGCACAATATCTAGAAGTCTAGGCTAGAGACGTCTTTTGGCGTCGTAAAACCTGGTAACTATCGTTTTCATCGAAGGTTGGGTGATTCCTCCTCTTTGATAAGGTAAGTGCCAGTACAAACTTGTGCTCCCCGTACCGTCGAGTATATATTGGGAGACCACAATAGGTTGATATCCTTTATCCTTAGGAAGTCGTGTCTATCGCCCTATCAATTGCAATGCACTGAACACAGCATTCGGGAAGATTGATTGCCGTACGTAAAATCCTTGGTAATTTCTCTTTAATTTACCACCAAGATGTATATTGCAGTTTTGTAATTGGTTTGGTAATTCCTCTGTCTATATTTCCAGAGTAGTCACTTTCATTCCTTTTTGACTCCTTAAAAGAAAAGGTCCATCTGAGCACTTGTTACTTCATGCTCATTAAAAATCAAAGGCAACTAGAGTCATCTTTAGCCTTTTCTCAACTCTTAAAAATTGAAAAAGCAAAGTTGTGTCAAAGCATCATAAAATTTATTTAATTTGAAATAACATCCCTATTCCTTCGTTGATCTTAAGTTGAGGTAATGGAGTCCACCAATCAAGGATCTCCCCTTGGGGGGAATCCTAGTCCTTTCTCTTCTTGGGGAGATATTGGTGCTCCATATATGGCTACATTGTCCCTTCCAGGAATCACAATTGACCTGCCGGTATGGCTATCCTCAACCTCTAGCATTCAAAACACCATAATTCCTCAGCAATCGAATCAACAACCATATGATACTGGAGTTTCTCCCTCACCTTCTACTTCGTTTGTTTCTCCCTCTCCTTCTTCCTCTTCGCTTGGTGAAACTGGTGATACTAAAAACCAAGTAACTAAGAAGAAGAAGAAAGGGAAGGAGAAAAAGAAGAAGAAGCCAGTCAAGCAAGGGGGCAAACATGCATCATCCGACGAAAATCCGCACACCAAACCTTTCAAACCCAAATCTCCATGCATAATTTGCAAAGGAAACCACTTTCATCGAGATTGTCCTTGCATTCCCCGGATCTTGAAAGATTGGTCTCCCCTCTTGCACCATCTGGTGTCATCAACCTCTATCGATCGTGTTGAGAACACACCATCGACTAGTGAAAATGAAATCAATGGACAAAAAGGAATCTTCAGATTTCCTTTTAGGTTGTGTGAAGGCAATCATGCCCTTCACCGTTGTCCTTTTTTGGACGAAGCTGAAAGTGTCTTGGATAACTGCCCTGCTTCACCACAATGACTTCCACCTGGATACAAGAAACTCTTGCCAAGTCCATCGCTCATTTAAAATCCGACTGACATACCTCAGCTGTCGGTTGAAATGCCTATCATTGAAGATGAACCCTCTAAGTCCATACCCTACCAAAGTCAACAGGTCGGGACGGCAACCGACCCAGTCTTGCCTTCAGAAGGTCCACCTTTAGATGATACAGTTTCCAAAGAGAACGAGAACAACACCATTCAAATTCTTTTTCTTAACGCAGAGTTTGATGAATATGGGGGAAATCTACCCGTTCCTTTATGATAGGAGGGAAGTTCCCCATTTCAAGAGATTCATCCAGTCATTTATTCGGTCCCCTCTCCAAGCAATCTAGTCGTTTCCTTCGATTGGAATCTACTAGCGGGACCCCGCCTTCCATCTAATGTAACATTCCAAATCATAGTACAAGTTTACAAAATGATCATGTCTGGCACTATCATAGATGAAGGGGCTTCTGTGAGTATCCTTTCCTCAACTGCTTGGAAATTGCTTGGTTTGCCATCGCTTCTGCCTGAGAATCGAAATTTGTTAAGCTTCAACAAAGGAACCAGTCGACCGTTAGGGATCCTTCCAAATTTGCCTATAACTTTGAGAAGGAAAACCGTTCACTTGAATGTGATGGTAGTCCAAGGGCCACTAGATTACAATCTACTCCTTGGGTGTGACTATGTTTACAGCATGGGAGCTATTGCTTCCACACTCTTTTGAGTGATGTGTTTCCCGCATGAAGGCATAATGGTGCAGCCTGTCGACCAGCTTTCATTTCCTAGTTCGAACATAGCTACGAGTCAAACGCCATCCCTAAATGGTCTCTTTGCATGAGGAATGTCTCTTCAATCTTCAGTTCATCCACCTAATTACCGCGAGTAATTCGGTGAATGCAACAAAGCTCAGGGGGCATGCACCCTGGTCTGCTTCGGCAGGCGAACCCAGCTGAGAAAACAAATTTCCTTGTAGGTTATATGACCGATCTGAAATTCCATCTCCATGTAGGATATGGGATCAGTCTAAAACATTTATCTCCTCACATGTTATGTGATTGGAAGCTCACACCATTCACCTTTGTCTATTTTGATGGACAGAGCCAAGGAAGTGTTTTGTCTGCTCTGCAGACGGAACAATCCTTCTTAAATGTAGGAACTTCCATAAGGTAACTTGGAAATTCTCGTTTTCTCAACACCTGGGGGCATGCAAACCTTTTTTATGCAAGTGAAAAGCGACCAATTTAACTCTAACCTCGTAGTGTTTTAGCCTAACTTTTAGTTCAATTGCTCAGGTTAGGTGAATGGTTTGATCCACCATTCACCTTTGTCGGAGGCATGTAGGCAAAGCAAAGGAAATGTTTTATCTAGGTGAAAGACAAAACTATCCTACCTAACCTCAGTAGTTCATTAACTCTTAGTGTAGTTAGTTCTATATTTTGGTCATTTCCAGCCTGCATACAAAAGGCAATGACCAAGTTTCGCATGGGGCAAGCTCACTAAAAAATGAACCTACTAATAAGAGACATCTTTAAAGACGACTGGCATGAGCAATGTTTCCGCAGGGTTCAAGCTCATTAAAAAATAAACCCGCGACTGAGCATAGTTTCTTCAGATTCAAGCTCATTAAAAAATGAATCCACCCTCGGTAAATAACCTTCATGATTGCCTTACTATCAGCCTTTTGAGCCTTGGTTGTGTTCTACCGTCACCTCCATTCTTTTGGCCGATCATACGCTTCCACTTAATTGTTTACCCTTTTGAGGAACAACTACGACGAGTGATTCTGTTAGCCACCCTCTTTACACTGTCGTGTTTGAGAAGTTCCAAACTTACCTGGAACCAATTGCTACTCGAAAACATCACTTGTTCCTAAAAAACGAGTCTCTTTTAAGCTCTTTTTAGACTCGTAAAAAATGAAAATATTGCCAAGCCATTGGCCTTTCCAGCTCGTTAAAGTAAGAAGAAGCGCCATCCCTCCTCTACATTTTAATCTTTTTGGACCTGAGGGATCATTCCACAAAAAGGTCGAGCGCTTGTCTTATTCGGCTCGCTAAAGCAATCGAAAAGTCATCCCTTTCTTATTATTTTATACTTTTTCGGACTTAAGGGATTATGCCATGACAAAGGACTGTTGGAGTTTCCTTTCCATCCCTTTTCAAACTCTCTAAACATGAAAAGGACCGAGTTATCTTTGTCATTAAACTTGTTAAAACAATAGTGACAAACTTGTCCATCCAGACAAGAGCGAGTTTCACTGTCGCTAGGCTCGCTAAAACATAGTGACAGGTTTGCCCGAAGGGCAAATTATAGAACAAGCATATGTTATCCTGCTCAAGCCTGACAAAAATAAAGAGGTATTGGTCAGCAATGACTAGGGAAAAAGGGAATAAAACTTGAAGAACTTCATTGATAGCAGGCCACTCTTGAACATTACACTTTCACTCTATCACCATGATTGAGTCGGGTTGGGTTATTCCGTTCACCGGTCACATCACCATTGGTCCTCCGTACCATCCATTTTTGGGGTTAATGCTACCAATCCATCTCAGTGTCACCAATATGTTCAAGAGAATTCATTCAGAGAATTCGTCACCCAGCTAACACCTCATCCACTGCAATACCTTCACTCTCCATTTTTCATGACCGCCATTCCTGAACCTTGTATCATCAGATTGTTTTCACCTCTAGAAAATCATTTGCTTCGTTTCGTGTCGTAGATGTGGGATTCATTAAGGCCCTCCTACGATGGGTCACTTCTTGTCGACATCAACTCATTATCTAAGAAGTTGGCTTAGGAACAACCCTTTCAGTACTTTGAAGCTTGCATGCCTCAATGGCAAGTTTCTCACTTCCGGCGATAGGTTTACATCAATGGCCTTTGACCGAAATATCTTACGTGGTGTTCAACATCAGATCCTATATTCACACCATGTGAATTGTACTGCAGTACCTTGAGGGTCATTATCATTATCGGTGATTCCTCTCGCGCCTGTTAACAGCTTACATCGTTGGCTGGTAATCAGGCGATGTCTTTCCATGTTCGACTTCAAAACATCTTTTCACATGGATTGACTTGTACATCAGGTGAAGATTGAACGAGTTTGAAGACCCTGGATCTAGTTTCATCCATCCGAGGCTGTGATATATTCAGGAAAATAAAGACATCAAATGTACATCGTAGCTGCACAGATGATCATCCAAGCTAAGGGATGATGGCTCTACAAGAATCACCGGTTTGCAACAGCGAATGATTGTCTGTCCTATGTACATGAAAATGAATTTATAAAGCTAAGCATGGGAATTCCCGCCTCAGTTAGATCATGAAAATAATATGAAGATAATGTATTGTATTGTATTTTATACAAGTCACCTTCCAGTTCGAACACCTCAGATCCTCATGATAAAGCATTTCACCCGACATCAGAAGATTTACGACCTCATGCTTTAGGGGGCAACTGTTATAGATATATTTAGACACTGCAACCTCAATCACATATGTCGATAAACCAAGGCCTCTTAAACCCCTAAAATTGTTGTTTCACACTCTAAAGGATTTGGTCAACTAATTACATCATTTCCAAGAAGTTCCACCTAAAAAACCACTTAGAACTGGGCAAAACTGGACCATACAAATTGCTCCATGATTAGGGTGTGATGCATATTGGCTGCTACACTAGCCAGGTGTGATGCATACTGAAAGAGCCTTCTGTGGGGTGCAATGGGCAAGAGTAGACAAATGGCAGAGACAGTTTGCTAAGTGGAAACCCAGAGAATCTTCTAGAAACTTCTCATATGACACTTGCCTCTCTGAATTCACCCAAGGATGAGTAAGATATCATGAAATCTCCAAGTGGAACCAAGAACTATCAGTGAAATGACACCAATCAAAAACCCAAAAGCTGACTCACCCCTCTGCAAATATCTATAAATGGATCCCTCATCTGAGAGATCTAGAGGCTATAATTTTGTAATTTGTAAGGAAGTGTTATTGGTTTCTCTATAAGAAGAACATTGTATTGTTGGGTGATCTTGTTTTTCGTGAGGTGAAGAGGGATTTCATGCTGGGAGGATGATGCTGGATTAGACATCTGGGTTGTAATCCTCTCTTCTACTTCTACTATCAATAAAGTTTTTTGAGTTTTCCTCCATATAATCATGTATTTGTGAATCTTGTTATTTGTGGATGCAATTGTATGGTTAAGGTATTGTTGATTCTGCATTGTTTATGATATCATAGATCAAGATGCTTTGATAATGTTTTGTTTCTTTGCCTCTACAGGTGTTCTATAAAGCAGGACAAGTAGGAGAAGAGTGGCAAGCTCTATCAAGGGAGAGAGGAAACAAGCAAGGAGCCAAGCGGAAGATACAGGTTGGTCCCCTTTGCTTCTCTCTTATCTATCATACATAAAGGAAATCTTGAAGCGCTTTGAATTGTTTGTTTCTAAGATAGCTACCCGTCTTAGTGGGACTAGCAGATCAAAAAGACACTAGTTTTCCCGGAAACACCATGTGAACCATGAATAACCATTGTTGAATATGATTGAACTTGTTAACCATGTTATACTATAGTTATGGCTCATTGATTTACACTACATAAATATCATCAACAGAAGTAGAATTGATTATATTGAAATTTTGAACAAATCTTTATTTTTATGCAAAATAGAACCTAACAAAACTTTAAATTTAATTATATTAAATTAAAATTTAATAATATCAAAGTTATAGTAAATATATTCTTTAACACAATAAAAATAATATTATATTATATTATATTAAAACTAATAGGAGTAAAATAATTATTAAAGTTTTCTAATAAAAATAAATAATGACATTAATTATTATTATTAAGTTTTTTCTTCATGAAATATCAATACTTATATGTATTATTATGATTATTAAAAAATAATTATTTTGATAATAAAAAAAATTATATAAAATTATAATTAAAACTTATGTTGTAAAAATTAAAATATTTAATTCTGAAACTAGATTATCAAACATATTTATGAATTTTGTATATGATTTATCAAAACTTAAAAAGATGTGGAAAATTAAAATCTGGGGACTAAAATCTGCAAGGCCTTGTATTTTCCTAGGTTGAGCATGGGCACCTTAAACAATAAATGGAGCCATGCTTGCTTAGGAAGCCAACTTGATTGAAATACAACATACATTTATTGATGTTATGGTTCAACACTCCTCGTTCATTCATATTACATTTATTGATGTTATGGTTCAACACTCCTCTTCCACTCATCGTGCTCTTCTCTTGCGGGTCTGCGAAGACATTTGGAAATAACTTGTTAAAATGAACCACCAACCAGATGATAGATAAATGAGAATAAATTAATTCACAAAATATTACAAAATATTTTTTTAAAGCTGCACTTTGCCAAATTAAAATAAAATTGACACGTTTCACGAAATAATAAGTAATGTGTGGTTTTTCTTTTAATCAATATATCAAGGTTTTAAGGCTAGACATTAATATATGCGTCATCCAAATCTAATGCCTACATAACTAGTAGGGACTATATTCTTTCATGCAAATTAATTATTAATATTATATAAAAGGAAGTGAAGTATTATATTATATTGGATGTCCAAATCCA
>APFE030962698.1:0-14366 GCA_000404065.3 Pinus taeda | reverse complement strand
AACATTCTCTATTCTACAACAAGCAATTTAAACATGGCATGGTCCAGTTTAGACTATTGGGCCATCCATCAAGTATGATTAGCAGTAGTATTTGCAGAGTATGATACTGCCCAAAAGATAGTAGTGGCATTTTGACTGGACACTTTCCTGGTCTTTAGTTTGGGGTTCATTTTCACTTTTCTCTTGACCATTTGATCTTCTTGCCTTTTGATTTTTCTTTTAAGGTATACCCTCTTTTCATTTTTTAATTTCCATAGCATGTACACAAAATATGGAACCTTTGCAACCTGCAATGATGAACATATTTAGCCCTTCCACTATCAATCATGAAATATGAAACCTATTGGTATAGGAACCTAACACATGGATGAAGAGGGAATAAGACAGGAAATTCAGGATATAAAAAGACCACTGAAATTAAGGCCAGTAACAACTTCCCAATTAGCAAAATTTATACGAAAAGGATGTCAAATTTATGTAATACAAGTAGGGTATTATAATTTAAAGGAAAAATTTGTTACCTTAGAAAATATACCAGTGGTAAAAAAAATTCCTGACGTGTTTCCTGAGGAAATTCTAGGACTGCCTCTAAAGAGAGATATAGATTTTACTATCGAGTTGATCCTTGGAGGTGCCTCGATATCCAGAGCTCCTTATCGCATGAGCGTACCAGAACTAGCAGAATTGAAAATGCAATTATAGGAGCTACTTGATAAAAAGTATATTCGCCCAAGTGTATCACCTTGGGGAGCTCCTGTACCCTTCGTTAAGAAAAAAGATGGAACTTTACGTTTATGCATGGATTATCAGCAGTTAAATAAATTGACAGTCAAGAATAAATACCCCTTACCTCGTATTGATGAATTATTTGACCAAGTGAAGGGACCTATAGTATTCTGGAATATTGATCTTAGCTTGGGATACCATCAGACCATAATAAAGGAGGAGGATATAGCCAGAACAACCTTTAGAACTTGCTATGGACATTACAAGTTCATTGTATTAGCGTTTGGGTTGACTAATGCACCCGCAACTTTTATGTGTGTGATGAACATTATTTTTCATCCATATTTGGACAATTTTGTGTTGATTTTCATTGATGATATACTAATATATTCCCGAAATTTAGAAGAACATAAGGAGAACTTATGAATTGTCTTACAAGCCTTAAGGGAGCATCAGTTGTACGCATAGTACAACAAATGTGATTTCTTTAAAGAGAAAATTCAATATTTAGGACATATCATTACCAAGGATGGAATTATTGTGGACCCGGAGAAAATAAAAACCATAATGGAATGGCCAGTACCAAAGAATGTAGCTGATATAAGATCATTCATGGGTCTCACCAGATATTATAGGAGGTTTTTTGAGGGGTTTTCCAGAGTGGCATATCCCATTAATTCTTTGCAAAATAAAGAGAAAAATTTCACCTCGACCATGGAATGTCAAAAAAAATTTGACTGATTAAAGCACTTACTTACCACCGCACCTATTTTAAGCATTGCAGACCCAAACAAAGAATATGTCATATATGCAGATGCCAACAAGGAAGGTGTAGGGGGAATGCTAATGCAAGAAGGTAGAGTTATCGCTTATGGGTCCCGGAAGCTTAAAGAGCATGAACAAAAGTATTCAGCCTATGACTTGGAACTAGCGGTAGTTATCCATGCATCAAAGATGTGGTGACATTATTTATTGGGTAAGAAATTCTTGTTAATGACAGACCATCATAGTTTAACTAACTATTTCAAGCAACCTACCCTGAATGCTAGACAAGTCCGTTGGGTTGCTTTCTTGAGTGAATTTGATTTTGAAATCAAGCACTTGAAAGGAAAGGAAAATCAGGTTGTTGATGCCTTGATTTAGAAAGTAAACTGTATTAATGAAGTCTCTTTTAGTGAGGTTCATACCACCTTTAAAATGCAGATTAAGGAAGCAGCAGAATGGGACCCTGAATATAAATGTTTATGGCAGCAAGCTAAAAATTCAAACAACAATGAACAACAAATGGGATATGAGGTAAATCAAGAAGAGATGTTGATTTATCAAGGTTGTATGTACCTAACTAGAAAAATATTAAACAATTAATTCTAGATGAATACCATAAAAATCCTTATGCAGCTCATCCCGGGTATCAGAAATTAATCACTACACTCAAAAATGAATATTTCTGGCCCAGTATGAAGAAAGAATTAGTTTATTATTTAGCTCGATGTTTGGAATATCAACAAGTAAAGGTAAAGCACTAGCACCCAGCTGGACTGCTCCACCCATTACCTATTCCGGAATGGAAGTGGAAAACTATTTCCATCGATTTTATTACAGGGATACCTAAGTCTAAAAAACAAAATGACTCAATAATGGTGGCAGTAGATAAGTTGAGCAAGTTTGCTCATTTCATACCAATACAGTCTACTTTTAAAGACCGTGCAAATTTCCAACATATTCATGAAAGTTATTTTTAGACTACATAGAATACCAAAGGTTATAATTTCAAACCAAGATGTGAAATTTACATCTGCATTCTCGAAAGCATTATTTGAGGGTTTAGGCTTGCAATTACATTTTAGCACAACATACCATCCTCAGACTGATGGGCAAATTGAGTGAGTAAATCAAATAGTGGAAGATATGTTGTGAATGTATGTAATGCAACAACCATCTAAATGGGAGGATTACATACATTTAGTGGAGTTTTCTTACAACAACAGTTACCATACGTTCTTGCAGATGAGTCCATTTGAAGTACTATACGGTCGCAAGTGCAGAACACCCTTGAATTGGGGTGGTCTCGAAGATAAATTAATGTTGGGAACTGACATGTTAAAGGAAATGGAAGATACAGTTAAAAAGGTATGTTCAAATTCAAAGACTGCTCAGCAACCGATAGAAAAATTATGCTGACAGGAAGAGGAATTTTTTAGAATTTTAGATTGGAGACCATGTTTATGTACGAGTACGAGCCAAGAAGAGTACTTTGCAATGGGGTGGTTGTGCTAAATTAGCACCCTAATTTTGCGGTCCCTTCCAAGTCCTGGCTCGAATTGGACCTGTAGTTTATCAACTTGATTTTCCTAGCCACATACGTGTGCATAACGTCTTTCATGTTTCTGTGTTAAAAAAAATGTATATGATCCTAACCATATAATCAAATGGAAAGAAATACAGGTAACTTATACAGTCATATGAAATACTGTTAACTATAATCAGTTTGCAAGTAAGGGTTACCAAAGAAAGGCTGGCTAATTTTCTATATTATGTGTAGGTCAAACTGGAAGGCGAGTTCCTGGTTGAGCCTCTTGGCATACTCGATCGGAGATAAGTAATGTTGCAGAGGCGAGCTATCATCCAAGTTAAAGTGTAACGACAACACTGGGCCAAAATAAGCCACTTGGGAGTATGAACAGGTTATAAAGGAGGCATATCCAAATCTATTTTGCAATATATAAACATCGAGACAATGTTTAATCTTAGGGGGGGAAGATGTTATGTCCCCGGTAATTATAAATATTAAATTACCACAGTCAAACAAACTTGATATTATCAATTGACTTAGGAAGTCTAAAAACAATAATTTTATATATTTATTTATGTTTAAATATTTTGATTAAGCTGTGCAGGAAGCAGATGTCTTCAATGATGCCAATTACATATCTCTCACATATCAAGTAGTTAGGGTAGGAGATTACCTACCCCTAACTACTTCCTTGGAGATTTATTCTCAAGGAAAAGGACCAAGAGGGTATGTGTACCTGAGGTTAAGAAAGGAAAGAATTGGAGAACAAGGAATCCATGCTATAAGGTCAGACAAGTTGTTCAACCTACACTGAGCTAAGTCCGGTTAGGACCAGATAGCCAAAGTGCATTATAGTTGACAGTTATAAATTTCATGCATGTGAGGAGTAGCTCAGGGGGAGGCTCAACCTGTAATTGTCGATCTCATGGTTGGGAGGCGCTTGGAAAACCATATTCAAGAACTGGATTGAAAGACAAAAATATATCTAAGAATTGAACTAAAAGTCGACAATAAATTGGCACAGAATTAAGATAAGTACCTACTTTTGTCTGAAAAGTTAAATGCATTGTTTGGGTAGAATGTTATATTTACAGTAAACACAGGTATATGAATGTAACCCAAACTCCAAAACAAGAAATAGTTTTAACAATAAGTACTAAACTAGGGAATTCTAAACCAAAAACTATGTAACTACTTTCTGTAGAAGCAAAATAGAATTTTTTAAGGTCTGTTTAATTTTTATATAAATCCTTGCGAAAACAAGATTCTAGCGACTGGGTAATTACAGTCAAGAAGCAATTAAAAAAACAGTAAGACAAAAAAAAAAATTTTGGAAAAAAGAATTAACTTGGAAATTTCTGAATTTAACTGTGCATTTGTTTTTAGAAAAATAAAAATTCAGAGTCTATTCATACTTGTATAATTCCTTATGGAAGCAAGTTCTCAGTAGCTGGGTAATTATAATTATATAAAATTATAAAATAATTTAAAAACCCCAATGCTTTCAAGTTACAGTTAATAGATGACATTAATCCTTCATGCAATGAAAAGGAGGGTAAAACTGTCTCTTTTTAGAAAAACTGGAAATTACTGTGAACAGTAGAAGTGGTACAAGAACTACATAAGTACTTAACAATTCGATTAATTCTAACATTTGAAAGCTAAACCCCCGATATTGCATGCATGCATATAGCGGAGCAAGAAATCTACAGTAGAAACTTGACTATTACAGAACAGAAGGGACAAAAGTCCAGTCAAAGGCTGGCCACCGAACGTCCACGTCACAGACACCATGGTAACCCTCTGTGAGGAAGCACTGTCGATATTCAATATATAATGAACCCAAAATTATGCAATATATAACGCTGATCATAACACAAAAACGAAACAAAACTGTTAATTAAATAACTTAAGTCTCACAAAAAAATTCTAGTATATGGAACAACCATATCAATTCCAGAGCAAATAACTTAACGACCAGAGAGATTTACTCATTAAAGGAGGAATTTCTCCAAAAATATAACAAACTAACTTTTGGTTCAAACTTAAGGAAATATTCAATTCTGAAGCACATTTAACTGAGGAAAAATAGCGAGCTAGTGAGTCATTTAATTCTATTGCTCAAAATTCAAACCCTCATGCTCTCATATGATGCAAAGTCATCCACTTTACCCGGTATCTAGATGGAGTTGTAGCTCAACATCGTTTTGTGACCCGAATGACGGAAAAGGGACAGTTTCGAGCCAGACAATCTAGTGTAGAGAAGGTTTGAAACCCTTTGACATACCCTAAGCCAGAAGAACTCATTTGTTAGAAAATATAAATTAATTAACAAACAAATCAAACAGTCGTGCCCTATAAAGATGTTACCTGAGATTGGCAGTCGAGTTTTAGCTCTCTTCATCTAGGATTTGAACGCAATGATGACTCCGACAATCATGTAACAGAGCGGACGACCAGGGTTGTCATGGCATTATTAGGTAGAGACTATAAGGTCAACAATGATATATGGAGGTCTAAACCGCACCTGAAGAAAACTCTGTAGCTGAGAATTATTGCAGGCGAAAATGAGAAATGCCAAGACTCTTTTGCGGTGGAGGTACGATATGAAATTAGGGTTCCAACATCCAACGTTCAATGAAGTCACATTGCAGAGAGTCGTGGATGAGGGACCCTTCCTGAGAACATGTTTAACAGTTGTAGTGCACTTGGAAGCATCCAGAACCCCAGTCCCGACAATTCTAAGGATGTTTAATTTATGTAATTAGACCATAGGTCCCATATGCACAGTTGACCCCAGATGTAAGTAATACATCGAACTATATCAATAATTAAAAGGAATTCGTATGATTTAATAAAGTTCATTTATTTGCCATCTAGTCGAAGATTTATCCAATAAGAAGTTCTCATATTTTAGTGATTATTTCCATTGTAAAATGATTAAGACTCTAGTCAAATTTGTAAAATCACCTTTAAAAGCAACATAAAATAATATATTCATTTTTACTTTGTAATGTTTTAACCCAGGTATATAACAATTTATCTACATAATTAAAAAAACAAAAGTTATAAAAAAATAATAAAAAAAAGATAAATTATCTATATTATTTATAATATAAACAACTTATTTAAATTTTTATAATAAATGTATTTAAATTGAATATAGATTTTAAATTTATATAGTAAATTTAAAATAAAAGTTAATTTATAATTAACTCTAAAATAAAAATAATATCTAATTATATAATAATAAAATCATTATATTTAACTTTTCCGTATTCTATGATTACTTATAAGTAATATAGATTCTTAAAATAGAGGGAAAATATACTCACCATCAAAAGAAACAAGATGTAAAATTTTATGAAACAAACTTTATGTAACTTTAAACATGCCATTTATAACACATCCGCAAGGTATTACTACCGTTCACGACATGTATGAAAGACGCGTTCACCTCTATGTACAAGGTGTTAGGACGTGCAATTTTGTATCTCATTTACGAAGGTAAAGCCTTTATTAGGTAGAGACTACAAGGTCAACAAGGCTATATGGAGGTTTAAACTGCACTTGAACAAAACCCTGAAGTTGAGAATTTTTGTAGGCAAAAATGAGAAATGTCGAGACTTTTTTGCGTGGGAGGTTGTAGAATTTTGTAAAATTTTTCTATAAATCAGCTAGTTTTGAGACCATGTAGAACTTTTTCTACAAATCAACTAGCTTTCATACCATGTAGAAATTCCCACTGTAGATCAACTTGGTAACGCAATGTACTAAAGCAAAACACTTTTTTTTTTTCCAAGGAAAAAAGCGAAATTTTTATTAAGCATAATAAAACGTTACAAGTATATGCCTGAGCATTCCGTTTGCTATATGATGATCTCATATAGCTGCTACAAAAAAGACGGTCTTTTCTGCATCTCAAAAGTGACTAAAGTATCTCCTGAAAACGTAGAACTTCATACAATAGTTTACGTTTTCAGCATAACAGTCACTGTAAACAGTCCAAAAATATTATCCATCCAGAGATGTCAATTTTTCTATTTCTTGGGCCTCCTCTTAAGAGGAAAACAGCCCAAAACGAAAATAGAAGAACCATTCAAAAAACTATGGAGAACTTTGTTCCCATTATGTCTCAAAGTAAAAGATATGTTTTCAAGCATTTTTAAAATAACATAAAAGTCTTTAGAACTATAATGATAAAAGTAAAAACACTATGTGTGAGGTGGCTGATCCCTCACACGGATCTGTCCATGAGTTTCTTCCACTATTTTCCAACTGCCCATAACCTGCTGTAAACCTTCCTTAGAAAGGTTGTCTACTGCAACATTTCGCTCCCTGTTGGCATATTGAAAACACATTAAAAGAGAGTTTCAAGGACTGAATTTCTTCTAATAAAGGTCTGAGCATATAACTTTGACATCTACTTTGACCATTGACCCATTTTATGACAGTTAAAGAATCTCCAAAGATCTTAATCATGAGGATGTTCCTGTGAATGAGCCAGCATAGAAGAAGTTTTAAAGCTGAGAGTTCTGCGAAGTTGTTTGTCCCCATGCCTAAAACCATTGAAGCTTTTAAAGATTGGTTTTCATTTAGGTGGATGATCATCCCTACTCCTGCTTTGTTCTTCTGTGAAGCCCCGTCAAAATATGCCCATGGGATTCCTTCTTTGAGTTGTTCCTCCCTTATCTACCTAGGATTTCTTTCCTCCTTCGATTCAAGAATATTTGACAGGATAGAAGTGCATTGAATCGCTATTGATTCAACTGTGGTTTCCTTTTCCATAAATATACTCCTGATCCTTGCAATCCAGATTCCCCAGCAGATGATGGGTGGTAAATTTCGCATTTTCCCCTCAGGATAATTGCGCCACCATTTGTCCCATACCTCCTGAAAATTTTCCCCCTCCCAATCAACCTATTTATCAATAAGCTTCCCAACCTCCGCCCAAACTTTTTTGACAGATGGGCATGCTAGAAACAGATGTCTTATGGTTTCAGATTCTGATTTGCATAGAGGACATCTCCCCGGCCCTTGTTTATACCTGGCTTGAAGTATATCCCATGTAGGAATTTTCCCTTTTAGAATTCACCAAAAGAAAAGTCTGGCTTTTGCTGGGCATTTGAGTTTCCATATCAGTTTGACCCACCATTCCGGATCTCACCATCCTTTTTTTGTCATTAGGAATTTGTACCCGAATTTTGGGGAATAAGATCCATTTTCCGCATGTGCCCAAACCAGTTGATCTTGTCTGTCTTTTATCCTTACGTTTGATCTAGTTAGCTCTTCGGTATATACCTTCCACTCATTCCACCAGGCCGGCCGTAGACCTAGATATTCTCCAGATTTCCAAGCTTGCCCCCATATAGAAGAGAAACCAATTTTCTTGACCTAACTTAGATACAAGATGCCTTTTGATTCTAGATGTCTAATTAACCGAGGGGAAAGGGAAATTTTCATTGCATCCAACCCAATGATCTTTCCCTATCCTCAGATTTTCCCCATTTCCAATCTGCCAGGCCAGACCTTGTTCAATCACCTTGAAAGACTCCACTATGGCTTTCCAAACCACCAAAGCATTTTTCTCCTTCTTGATTGGGTTCTTGATCCATTCTTCTAAAGGAGTAGGGTCTATGTATTTCCTTTTCACCACTTTTGTCCATAGATTTTCCAATTTGATTATTCTCCAACTTGATTTTGCTGCCAGAGAGATGCTGAAATCAGTGAGATTTTTTATCCCCCATCCTCCCCATTCTTTAGGTGTTGCCAATTTTTCCCAGGCTACCCATGGAAGTACAAAGTCCTCCTTTGAGCCTGCCTAGAGAAATCTACTACAAATTCTTTTTATCTTTTCTAGAATCCCTTTTGGGACCCATGTTAATGCCGCCCAATAGACTGGCATGGCTAGTAACACCGATTTGATTAAGGTTAGTCTTCCTACCCTGGAGAGCCATTTGAAGCTCCAGTGTGAGATTTTGGCTTCAATTTTTGCAACCAGCCAGTTCTAGTCTTGTTTCCTGTAAGCGTTAGGCTTCAGCCAAAAACCTAAATATTTGAAAGGATTCTCCATGCTGAGCACATCAAAGGGAAGAATTGAGGTGATCTGGTTTTTCTCAAGCCTATCTAATCCTTCCGTGATTAGCTGGGACTTCCTGTAATTTATTTGCATTCCATTCGCTTTCATGAAGAGGTCAAGAATGTTTTTTAATTCCTTAATTTCATTCAGGTTTCCACTGGTGAACAGTAAGATGTCGTCTACAAACAAGAGATGTGATATGCACATGTTGACTACTACTTCCAGTCCTTTTACTGTTCCCTCCCTTTTGGCCAAGCGGATCAACTGATTTAGTCCTTCTGCCACTAGAAGGAAGAGTAGGGGTGACAGGGGGCAACCTTGTCTTAATCCCCTGTAACCTTTGAAAAAAGGCGAGGCTGCACCATTTATCAGAATTGTGAAGCTGACACTAGAGATGCATCCCATTATCCACCTGATGAAATCATATTTAAATCCTAAATGGGTGAGGAGCATCCTTATATAAACCCAGTTAATTCTATCATAAGCTTTCGACAAGTCAATTTTAATCATTGCTCCCTTCCTCTTCATCTGCTTGACACTGTGAATAGTTTCCTGTGCCAATCCTAGAGCTTCATGAATCTGACGACCATCCAAAAAACCAAACTGCTCATTGGTGATACATCTTGAAAGGATTGGTTTTATTTGAACTGCAATCACTTTGGCAATGATTTTGTATATACAGTTACAGAGGGAGATAGGCCTGAAGTCTTCAAAATAATCTGGAGCTTCCTTCTTTGGTATAAGTGCTATGTAAGTTGCATTGAATGGACTGTATACCTCTCCTCTGTTCCTAAACTCTTCCTCTACCTCTGTTAATTATGTCCCAATTTGATCAAAGAAGTGTTGAAAGAGTTCTATGGTCCACCCATCCGGGCCTGGACTCTTGTCTTTTGCCATTGATTTGATAACACTTTCAACTTCCTCCTTTGAAACTTTGTTCATTAAGCTCTTCGCTTCTTCTTCCTCTACATACCTAGGGAAACATTGGGCAGTCCTAATTACTTCTGCTATTGTGATCTCTCCTTGATTCACAAACAGGTTTTGAAAGTGATTTCTTCCCAGAATCGAGAGTTCCTCAAAGGTGTTTGCCTCTCTGCCCTCCTTATTCTTTAATTTCCAAATTGTATTTGAATTTTTCCTCCCTTTTGCATAGTTATGAAAGAATCTCGTGTTTTCATCCTCGACTTTCAGCCATATTTCCCTACTCTTCAACCTCCATTCCTCCTCTCTTGCCAGTAGAATTTGGTCCCTATGTTTTTCAAGTAGTAAGATTTTCTCTTTTGACTCCTACGATGTGTAGCCATCTGCGTCCATACATTCCATCCCCCGAAGCTCTTCATTGATTTGGGTTAGTTCCTCATTCTGTCTTTGCCTCCTAGATTTGGCCCATTCGATAGTTGCTTTCTTTAGCCTTCTTAAGTTTTCCATGAACTGGAATCCTTTCCCTTCTTGGGAACTTCCACCTGGATGATTCCAGGTTTTGCTAAACAACTTATTGTAGGATTCCTCTTGAAACCATGATGCATTAAATTTGAAAGGCGTTGTTGGTTTCCTAGGAGGTTTGGATAGCTCGAGAAAGATTGGGAAATGATCTGAATTCCCTCCCTCTCCCACACATTGCTGAAACATTGGAATATTGGTAGCCAGATCTTCACTTAAGAGAAAACGATCCAATCTCTTAGCAATTCTGGCTTCTCCCACTCTTCGATTCCTCCAAGTTGGTTTTAGCTTGATAAGGTTAACGTCTATCAGATTATGGGAATTTATGGCGTTCAGAAAAAAGTTTGATAGAGGGTCCTCTCTTGCCGCAGGTCCCCAAGCCTCAGCTCTTCCTATTGAGAAATTTAAGTCTCCACCCAAAACCATATTGTGGCTTCCCATAATAGATCTTGACAGAAGAGCGTTCCAGAAGGTCATCCTCCCCTGGTAGGGCCCATAAAGGTTTAGGATCGTAAAAGGGAAGCCAAATTCTGGAGATTGAATCTCCATTCCAATTGCATGATCCAAACCCCATTGGTTTAAGATTCTCACTCTTCCTTCTCTATATCCAATAGCCAAATCTCCCAAGTGGCCGACTGAATCCATTGCTATGAAAAGCCAGCCCGGGAGCAGAGACATTAGTGTTGTTTCTACTTCTATACTTTTACCTAGGGTCTCTTGTAGTAGAATAAAATCCGGTTTCGAACTCATGACCATCTCCTTTAAGGCCAGTTTTCTGGGTTTACTGGCTAAACATCTACAGTTCCAGGATAACAAAATCATTTGATTACATTCTCTTGGGGATACACTACTCTAAGCGCCCCATGGATTGACATCTGTTTCCCATCTGCCACATCAAACTTTTCTCTAACCTGTGCTTTAGATAAGTACGATTTCCTACCCCTCACTTTTCTTTTTTGAGGGGATGTTCGACCTATTCCACCAATCGATCCTAAAAGCACAGGTTTTTATCTAAAGACCGAAGATTATAGTGACATGTAAGAGAGGCAGAATGTGGTTTAACTTCCTCATTCGGATCATCTTCACAGTTCAGATCTAGGGAAGGGATAGCAGCCGTGAGGTTTTCAACATGGTTTTCAACATGAATTTGATCATCAAGCATGCGTTTTTTATGATGTGTACTACTAATCAAGAAATCATCTTTAGTTTCAGAAGGAGATAAACATGGGTTACTTGAGTCTAGTCTCATACCCGTAATGTCTTCAATAGGGGTGGTACTTGTGGAAGCTGATGGTCCTTCGATTGGCTCCTGGATCGAACTTTCATTGCCGAGCCCTGTTCCGGACGTTTCTTCCCTGTCTGGAGGGATGATTGAGGCCTGATCTAGTTGCTTCTCCCCCTGATTTTTATCCACCTCCATAGCCTCCACCTCCTGATTCTCCTTTGTCTCCACTTTCTGAAAAGACTGATTCTGATATGCTTCCATGCCCTCTGCTTCATTCGTCTTCTGATTCCTTCTTCGACATTTCCCCAGGGGGCAATCTCTAGCTAGATGGTCGTAGACGTGACATCTATGACATCTAAAAGAAAGATGTTCATAGTCTAGGGGCTGCTCGAACACATATTCTCTGTACTTAATGTTAATTGTCTCCGCAAGACCACCTCTAGGGTTTAGATTAACCAAGATCTGAGCCATCGCTTTGTTTTGAGTTTGAAGGAAAGACATGTCCGCCTCCAGATAAGTGCCTAGCATATTCCCAATAGACTTGAACATTGATTCCACCCAGAGATAGGAGGGCAGTCCTGGAGCTCGAACCCAAACTGGAAACACATCTGTTCTTTCATGCAATGCATCAAACATCGAGCTCCATCTTTTGAATAAAACTGGGAAATTTCCGAATGCCCAATTTCTCTCCATTACCCAATCCACCGCTTCTTTGTTCTCGAATCTCACCATGAACCATCCCTTAGCTAAGGCCAAGACCTTGAAATTTTTAACTAGGTCCGTCTGCCATTTCTGCTCTCCCCAGTTTTTAATGAATTTGGTTGTGTGTTTCTTACCCCTCGCTCTTCCAACCAGGGTACATTTGGCCACTTCTAGGGCCTCATCCACCTGCACACCCATTCCTAGCACTAAGTTAGCTTCGAAGTCCTTCTTCTTGATGGGTTTCAATTTTTTCCTTTTTTCCCCTGTCTTATTTATCTCAAAACCCTCCTCCTTGGTTTGGGTACTCACGACATTCTTGATTATTCCTTCTTGCTACTCCTGCACTTCTTTTTTCGAAGTGGGGTTTCTCTGAGCGCTATTGTCTTGAAATGCTTTGCTACCTGAATCTTTCCCTATCACTACTGTGGTATCAAGCACCACATCCTGCCTCCCATAACCTGAACCGCTGAGTCTAGATCTCGGTTCCAAAAACCCTCTTGATTCAGAATCAACTAGAGCTACAGTCCGACTAGGGCTTACCAGGTTTTTGGCATAAATGGTTCTAATGACTACCGGTCCCCTTTCATTCTCAGCACTAGTTCGGAACCCTCGAATTGACCCGAAATTAACAATATCTTCAAGACCTCCTGATAAGAGGGAACCCGTGCAGAGGTCTTCCCTTTACTTCCTTGAATCGAGTGAGGAGTTACTAATTAATGGGGGTCCTTCTGATAACTCGCCTCTTGAAATCCCTTTGCGTCGAGATTATTTTGACCGGCCAGATCTAGACGCCCTTCCAGTGAACCCTTGGAAAACCTGGTAAGCCCTATTTCTTCTGCAGATTGTTTCTTGTACCCTGGCTGCCTACGGTCCCAAAATACAATTCCACATTTTGTGCAGTTAGGTTCTTCCCCCACACCGATAATATATCCTCCGGTGCTGGTTCTAGGTCAACAGCCTCTCTCTGGTTAACCATGGTTAAATCCCTGCAGCAAAACCCTAAAAAATTGCAAACGGCTTGCTCCTTCCAACACAAAACTATAGCAGCTCAGGTCTTCCGGCTATGGTGCCAACGCACTAGTTCTTGTCTCCTTCACCTGGAAAAACCCTTATTTCCACTAGAAATCCTATTAAAATTCCCCCAGCTGTCTCTATCACACCTTTCATCTTTCAAACGCCTCGCAAGCATCCACATTGTCCTGAGTCATACTACATTCCTCCGTCATCATTCTCCGTAGCCCTGCCTGCCAGGGTCTAGGCCCTTGGCCTGGTCGTCCACGCCTTCGTCTACCCTGCCATCATCCAAACCCTCACCTCCCAACCTCCATCAACCCCAATATGTAGTAAAATGATGATAAATATGATATTTCAAAATTTCCTAATGCAAAACACTTTATCTACTTCTACAAACAATTTAGCAGAAACTTAATCAACTATGAGCAACATCAATAAGAACACATATAACTAATAAAAAGGAATCAATCACACATAACATAGAAGAATTTACCCGAAGAAAGCACCTGCCTAAAACCCCATCTCTGTGTTATCATACAAGTGGAAATATAGTTCGGATTACACAAAGCCTTAGCTCGGAAGCTATCCAGCTCTCAGTACAATCCCTCTGCGGCTCATAGACAGTCAAAGGCTTCTCACAAACCTTCTCCTCTGCCCTCCAAGCCTCTTATTTCCTTGTGCAGTTTCCTTGGGGTCCAGTGATGTCACATGTGTGAATTGGCCTCTTCAGACACTCACTAACCTCTGATCTAATTGCACAAACCTGAAGGAGATAAATCCTCATCATGGATGAGCTTCCTTTATAGGAAAAATATTCATCCAACTGATAGTACACTGTCACTTCTCTGATCTCAACTGGGTCTCTGTTTGAACTACCATGCATCAGT
>APFE030962692.1:0-13053 GCA_000404065.3 Pinus taeda | reverse complement strand
GTTATAATCAAATTTCTATCCGTCCTGAAGATCAACATAAGATAGCCTTTATATGTCCCTGGGGTACCTTTGCATATAGAAAGATGCCTTTTGGTCTTAAAAATGCTCGAGCCACCTTTCAGCGGGCTATGTCATATGCTTTCCACGACATCAAGCATGTCATCGAAGCATACTTGGATGATCTCGCTGCTCGTTCTCGAAAGAGAATTGATCACCCTAGTCACCTTCGAATGGTTTTCGAGCGATGTCGTTTTTATAAAATCTGGTTGAGTCCCAACAAGTGCGTTTTCGCGATTACGTCCAGTCGGTTGTTAGGGTTCATTGTGTCAAATGAAGGGATTTGGGTTGATCCCTTCAAGGTTGAGGCAATAGTTCAGTTGCCTCCCCCGTCCTCAATTCGACAACTTCAAAGTCTTCAAGGGAAGGCTAATTTCTTAAGATGATTTATAACGAGCCATGCCAAGATCACTAAAGGCTTCATGCGTTTTCTACGGAAAGGAGTTCCATTTGTATGGGACGACTTTGCGCAACGATCGTTTGATGCTTTGAAAAAAGCACTAGTCTCTACCCCGCTTTTGAGTCCACCAGATTATGGGAGAGACTTCCTTTTATATCTCGCTGCAGCAGAATCAACCATTGGTATGGTTCTTGTTCAGGAGGACGATGCTCTCACTGAGTATGTGATTTATTATTTGAACCGAGGCTTAATAGGTCCTGAACTTCGCTATTCTCCGGTTGAGAAGTTGGCCTTGGCAGCTGTCCATGCTGTCCAGCGGCTCCGTCATTAAATCCTGCTGCACAAAACTTTTGTCTTAGCGGCAGTCAATCCATTTCAATTTGTCCTCAGTAGGCGAGTGATTGGGGGCAAATATAATAGATGGATAGTCATCTTGCAAGAATTTGATCTCGAGTTCTTGTCTGCCAAGTCTAAGAAATCCATGGTTTTCGTTGAGCTAATTTCTGAGCTGCTTTGTGTAGAGGATATTGTTTATGAGGAAAGTTTTCCCGATGAACATTTATTCCTCATCTCTTCACTCGACCCTTGGTATGGAGATATCATTGTTTATCTCTAGACTTCGAAGTTTCCCTCTACTTTCTCTAAGGATGAACGTCGAAAATTACGTCACCTGGCTAAAAATTATGTTATCATTGGTGATACCTTATACCGTCGAGGGGTTGATTCAATCCTTTGGCATTGTTTAACCTTAGAGGAAGCAGAGTCAATGCTAAATGATTGCCACAGTGGAGCTTGTGGTGGTCATCTATTGGGGCTTGCTACAGCCCAGCGCATCTTACGTGCTGGCTATTTTTGGCCTTCACTCTTTAAAGACTGTGTGGAAGTGGTCAAACGCTATCACCCCTGTCAAATATTTACTCGCAATATGCGTGCTCATCCATCTCCTCTTTTTCCTATTGTCACCGTCGGTCCTTTTACTGAGTGGGGTATTGATTTTACAACTTGTAACCCACCTTCAGCGGCGAATCACAGGTACATTATCGTGGTTGTAGACTACTTTACGAAGTGGGCCAAGGCCATGCCCACTTATAAAAAAAATAGTGACATTGTAGCATTGTTCCTTTTCAATCAAGTTATCTCAAGATTCGGTATCCTGAGAGAGATTGTCACTGATCATGGCAGTCATTTCCAGAATCAACTGGTGTTTGAATTGGCTCTTAAATTAGGTTTCCAACAAGAGCATTCGTCTCCTTATTATCCTCAGGCCAATGGATAGGTCGAGTCAGTCAATAAAACTCTTAAGATGATCCTCCAATGGACAATCGACAAAAATCGGTCCAATTGACACGTTATGTTGTATTCGGCTCTTTGGGCATACCGGACCTCCGTGAAGACTGCTACTGGTTTTACACCTTTTCAGTTAGTTTATGGGATGGAATCTATCTTTCCGATTGAATGTGAAATTCCATCTCTTAAGTTACCTGTAGAGCTCCTTCTAGAGACTTCGAGTCTCAAAGAGTGCCTCCTTCACTTGGAACATCTCGATGAGCAGCGTAGAGATGCCACCACGATGAATGAGGCTCATAAGAAAATGGTTAAAACGTAGTATGATAAATTTGTCCATCCTCGACTCTTTTCTAAAGGCAACCTTGTCTTTTCTAAAGGCAATTTTAAGCCTATGTGGTACGATCCTTTCATTATTAAACGAGTTTGAGAAAAAGGGTCGTATGAGTTAATCGATTTTGAGGGAAATAAGCTAGCGGAGCCCCGAAACGGGCTCTACCTGAAGAGGTACTTTGCTTAAGTAGGAGTTAGGCAATGGCTTCTTTGTATATTATGTATATTTGTACATATATCATCGAGAGTTTTTTGATATCAACACTTTTTGGTTTGCTATGGCAGGTGTTGATGGATGATTTGGTCTATTTTCGGTTCGCCGATGGTGCTAGTCGGCACACCCGGAATCTCGCTTCCACAGCTTGGGTACTCTATTATCCAATTGGTCAATTAATGGTATCAAGAGGCATATGCATTGGTCCCACTTCAAATAATATGGCTGAGTATACCGCTGTTATTAATTTACTATCCGAGGAAATCTCTCACGAGATCGACTCGTTGGTAGTTTATCTAGATTCTCAATTGATAGTGTCACAATTAAACAACATTTATCGGGTAAGGGATCCATGTTTATATCGCCAGTATTTAAGGGTGAGGTTGTTGCAAAGATAATTTGTTTATATTAATTATTTCCACATTCCAAGATCTCATAATTGGTTAGCTGATTCTATCGCTAATTAAGCATTAGATTGGCACATCAATCATTCACCACAATAAAATCAAGCATCAACAAGTCAAACTGTATATATATATCATCATAAAGCATCTCGAGTGTACATATGTTGTCCAAAAATATACAAAATCGGGACTCAAATGCCCATAATCATGTCCGGCATATCTAATGCCCCGGCTCAGGATGAGCGGCCAAGTAGGTAACTATCGCATTGGCCACACACCGAAAAGTGCGAACCGAGTCACGTGGCATGCCAACCACATGATGCTACATATCCTCAGGGAGATCCTCTATCGCAGCGATCGGTACTCAGCAGCTCAGTCTCGTCAAGTGTTGCTGGACGTTGTTTACAGTTTGTTTTGTCTCAGCAGCTACCTCTTCGGCTCCTCGGCTGCGCCATCCATGCCGTGGGAACCCATCTGGTTGTACTGGCCCAATATCTGGAACATGATCATTGTATTAGTCATTTGAATCCCATCAAAAATATTTTTCAAAATGCATCATTATATTTGAAAAATCCAAAAAGTCATAAAATCAAAAAATTCTTACCAATCTCACCCCATGGTGTGTTCGCCGGTAATGATAGGTCAGGATCTCCTCGGAAATCCAGCCCAGCATAGGGGTAGTCATCCACGGCAATGAGCTGCTGATCCCACCAGGCGAAGAAGTCATTGTTAAAGCAGTCCTTGGGACCTCCCCACCCCCCAGACGTTTCATCATATCAGCCCATCGGCCCATGCGTGCATCGCGTGGGGTGCTGATGGAAACTGCTACGCTGGGGCGAAGTGCAGGAACCCTCTCGAAAAAGAAAGTACACAGGATAGTCCCATATCCAAAGTTCTTGGTCTGTCCCCTCTTGATAGAAGTGAGATGGCTCTTCATGTTGGCCAGAAGAGGAGTACACCAGTCGAACACAGTAGTGAGACAGTCAACTGCCACGCTCATGGTTAGTCGTGATGCCTGATGTAGAGAGGACGATTCGTTCACTCGAGCTATGGTGAATAGGACTATCCTCAGAGATAAACTCGCCACATGTGTGATAGAAATCTGGCTCCCAACCTTCTTGGGATGTCCTGGGCAATATATCTGTACGTAGTCCTCTATGGTGAGACTGCTCCATCTCCTGCCCTGGGAATGTACTACCTCTCCCCTTCGGGAAAGGCCCGTGATGAAATAGATATCCTCCAATTCTACCCTGAGTGGCATTTGATCAATCATAAAGGCTTCCTCCTCGACGTCCCAATAATCAATGAGCATCTCAAGCAGACGTACATTTGCTTTCGTGTTCGATAGTTTGAAGAATTAAGCAAACCACATCCCCGTAGGGCATCCAAAGCTTGAGGATCATTCATAACTTCATTATCCACCACTGCGTGCTCTCTTTCACGCCAAGTGACTGGCATTCTGAGAAAAAAATGATTTGCAACCGTTAGTTTTTGTTTAAAATTGGTTCACAGCATATACGCAGGTTCCTGTGCACACAGTCGCGTATAGGGCCCGCGTGTATGTGGGTTTCATATTACCAACCCATGTATACGCCACGGTGAA
The DNA here is from genome assembly GCA_000404065.3 of Pinus taeda. Taxonomy (NCBI): domain Eukaryota; kingdom Viridiplantae; phylum Streptophyta; class Pinopsida; order Pinales; family Pinaceae; genus Pinus; species Pinus taeda. The sequence goes on along the minus strand of APFE030962692.1, from coordinate 8,758 downwards.
ATTTTGGACAAAAATTCAACGGTGAAACATCAATTAAAAATCTTAAAACTAGTCACAATCAATTGCAAGCTAAGTATAAGAGTTCCCTGGAGGTTTTTGAAGAATTTGAACAGTCGAATTTGGTATACGGGAAGTTTGCTCCTTTTGCTCCAAATCTTTTCTCTCCAACTCAAATGGTAAAAATGGTGAGTCCAAAATCCCTTTTATAAGTTTTGGAAATGCAAAATTTTTTGAAAATTTTATTTTGTTTGGCCTCATGTGACTTTTAACTTGGGAGCTTGGAATGTCGAGAATGGTGTGTTTTTCTGGACATTTTGGACGTTTTTCGACAATTTCGAGACAGTTTCATGACTGCTGACCCGTCATGGCAGGTATTGTTTTCTCACTGGCATATAGGTTAGCGACACCATTTTTCCGTTGCATTATGCATACTAGCCTTCATTCGCCGATACATCTGCCATAGGGTTGATCCCATTGTGTTATGGTTCGTAAGTCGTCTTCACTCGACGATTTTTGAAATCATGACACGATGGTAGAGCCATCCTTTATATGGGCATCATAGTTAGCACCTCACTGACATTTGTTGCCCATGTTGCTCCAATTTGAGTAGGCTCGGGAGTCCTTTGTAGTCCCGCCATGACTTATGTGTTGAAGACTCATTCCTCTTAGCTTCTTCACTTTGTTCTAGCCTTATACCCTAGAGGCTCCTTTGTGTTGAGTTGTACTACTGCATTGCATGTTGACCACTTCCACCTTTTGGCCTAGAGCCTGCTTCACTTGGACTCGTGTTTAAGCCAACGTTTGACCATGACGACTGCAAAATCAACCTTGCATACCTTTGACTTCTGTAACTTGACACACCTTGACCCGTGGAAGGAACGTACCTTTGAGTGTCACTGACTAGTTTTCACCTCCCTGCATTGAGCATAGGAATGTCCCAATCCCAGGAACTAAATCATCTGTTTCACCGACACTCGTTCTTTCCACTATACCATAGCATTCTTTTATTATTTTTCAAGCTTAACAGAAAAAGACAAAAAAATTAAATATTCCAAAAAAGAGCGGGAACGGGACAGTATTTCCATTTATTATTGGCAGCTAGAGTCAGTCATGTTGCCCTTGAACAAAGTACTCAAAACAAAGTCTCCTCCTTTTGGGCGGGATTTAGTTTGACTTAGGCACGCCTTAACCTTGTTATTGAGTCAGTTCTCCCCTGATTGGTTATCTCTTCCAATCATATGGAGGGTTCGTTCGTGCCTCCTGCATGACGAACTTATACAGAGTCATCATATGCTGCCATATAGTTACATTGAGTCATGCTTTTGTTCAAGGGAAGTTAGCCTAAGTCGGCCTCTCTACGGTGTCTCTTGACTCATTTTTTCAGTCGGCCATCCTTGGTTGTCAGCGTCATGTCTATTATCACATCAGCTATATTGGTCCTTTACTTGTGCCGGTTTGAGAAGGTCTCCATTGACTTCTTGCTGGCGGGTCTTGTCCTTATCGACGATGACATCTTGCTCTCAGGATAGGCCTAGAGCTATACCTTGGCCCTATTTTCATTATTGATAGGTTACCTTGTGCTCAGCATCGATCAGTATTATGGGTCTTTGACTGAGTGGTTTCCCTTGTGTTCGACATCAGCTTACATTATCACACATTGGGATTCGTGCAGTACCTTGGTTTCCATTTGACCCTATTGGTGGATACCTCGCCTCTGTGTCAGCTTTCATTATTGGTTGGTTCAGAGGCATTTTGTCGTGTGCTAGCCACATATTGTGTACACCGGAAACGCACTTTGGTTGGGTTACTACATCTCTTTCGTTCGATTCCTTCCACATTATTGGCCTACGGGTTATACTCGTGCTAGATTGATGAAGGATGCCTTAATGCCTTCCTTCTAGTGGATCTTTCCCTATCGACTCCGACTCATTGCTCTGGGGTAAAGATCTAGAGTCCATTTGGCAGTACCTTGGGGTTTGCAGTCATTAGTGGCAGATCCTTCACTATCGACAATGGGAAACCATCATTGTCTCTTGATCGATAGATTCTTATTGGTGTTCGACTCCAGCTCATCTATTCACACTTGTTGGATTTTACTGGGTACCTTGACGCTTATTATCATTATCGGTGAGTAGTCTCGCGTTTGTTAACGGTATACATCAATGACTGGTAATCAAACGATTTCTCACATGGTTGACTTTAGATCATTTATTCCCATGGTGTAGAAATGTACCACGGCAGTCGGTGAAGACCTCAGGTTGTATCAGCATTCATTGGTTCACTTGACAATTGCTCCTGTTGCTGCTAGTTGATACCACTCCACCTTATATGTTGTAGTCAGTTATGGCAACATTCTATATGCTGGCACCTAAGTTTGCAGTGTAGTACCATCCTTTTCCATCATGTTCAGTTGGTACCTTTTGGGATCAGTCTTTGATATCAGTGATCCGCTGCATTTTTCAGCATCATTGACAGTCTTATATGTGATATTCAGACATGTACTTGTTCGATCATGATCAGATGATCCATTATGTATTTTCCAGTCATTTATACTTGTATACTTGGTGGATCTGCTTGTACTTGATATGCAGACATGCTTTGATTTCTCTGGGCATGGGTATGCCTGCCCCAGACAATGTTTCTTTCTGATCTCCTTTTGTGGCTTGGCAGGCTGAATTATGGTGAGGTCCTCCTCAGTTTTTGACAGATTTCCTTTCCATGTACTTGCTTATTACATTTCAGCCATCATGTACCCCTTCTGACCTCATATATTAGGGGGCATCTGTTATAGCTCCAAATCTCACTCTTATGGTTTGTGATGCTGCACTCATGGCCTAGGGCAACCCCTCCTTCCAGACCTGATCCAAAATTTAAAAAATAATGTTTTATCCCTTATACGTGACATTTCCCTGAGTTAAACGCGTGTATACTCAGGTAGACATATACCCAACCCGCGTATATGTATTAAAACACTTCAAAATATATAAAACTCCTTAATTTCGGGCGGAGATCGCGGGTTTTACCTGCTGATCACCTGTTAGTGCCCGTGGACCAACTGTTCCCAACCAACTCCCAACTAAAAAAATACTTTGGGAGAGGTATAAAAAGACCTCAAAGGGAAGGCCTAAGGGAGGAGAGAAGAGAGAGAAAGGTTATTATACTGAGATTTTTCCCCTGACCAGGTCTGAAGACCGTTGTGCCTTCTGCACTTCCCCTATTTGTATAGGAAACCCTTGTTTCCTTGTGTGTTGATGTTCATCCACTACTTATGACATCATGGAGTGAGTCATGGAAGGAGTTTTCTACAGGCTTGAGGCTGGATGGATCGGGAAGGAAGCTTTGCTTGGAGCCTGTGAAAGGTTACTCAGGTGAAATTATTCCTTTTATGCATTTTATTTGTTCATAATAAAGAAACACGTCTTGGTTCCTGATATAAGTCTTCTTTATGTTTATGATATTCATGTTGGAATTCATATGTGAATGGTTGTTTAAATTTCATAACTAACTACCTTCCTTTATAACATGAAGATGATTTCTTTATAAGTCTTTTGTCCATATACTGCTCGTGTTCTTTGGAATTGGTTGTTTTGCAGGACAAAGGAGCGAAAGGGACTTGAAGAAGGGTTTGGACCCTAAAGGACCTTCTCAAACGTAGGACCTAAGGTACGCCCCTCTTACTATAGAATTTTCTTATAATAGCATCATGGTTGTGTGAATGTGTGTTTCTCTTTATAAACAACTTTTAGTCTGCTAGCGTTTCAACCCAAAATACCTAGGGAAGCATTTCCCTCAACAGTTAGCTTGATTTTCCTTCTTTTTTCCAATTGCCAATTTTCCCTTATGGTTTGTAGCTCCATGATTGTTTATTTGTCCTCCAATTACTTGTTTTGTTTCTCAAGGTAATTAATGATCCATTTAGCCCTGTCAAGGTCAAGTGATATGCTTTGGATCTCAACTTCTTTCTCCTTGATGATCACATCCTTGAGTCTTGAGCTTTGGGAGCCCAAATCAGTGTCCTCTTCTTCAACCAAAATAAAATTCCTGTCTTGGCCTTTAGAAGGCCCCTCATCATGCAATGGTTGCTTTCCTCTCTCCTATACCTACTCTGCTGAAGAAGAAGGCAAAGCCCCTTTCACCCCAGGTGAAGATAACATTTCCTTGTTGTCCGGTGAAGTGAACGAGACCCCTTCCACCCCTGGTGGAGATAATACTCATTTAGCAGTTGTAGAAAGTCTTCTTGTTCCTTTTTCATAAGTTATGAACACTAGCACACCTATCAGTTCAGTCTCATGAACATCTAGCTAGTTTGAAGGCCCTCCTTCCTCATCAAGCACCGATGGAGTCACCTGAGGGCTTTTGAAGACCTCATGTGCAATGAAAGTATCACATGAAATATTCAACAAGCTTAGCTGATGCAAAACAAAAATTTTAATCAATGAGAAATGGTAAATGCTACTTAATTGCTGAGGAAGAGGTTTCCTTTGCACATAATGAGCCATTTTCTTAATATTTTGGCATATAAAGTATGGAAGATTCATCATCCTAACTCTTGTGAAATGCATCAGCAATCTGACATGGTATGTATATAGACGGGAAAACCTTCCCTCACAGGTGAAATATTTGATGATGAGTTTCATGAGTGGAGCATAAGTATCTTGCAAGAATTTGAAAGAAAATACCCTACTGATTTGCCTCCGATAACTAGCCTTGATGTAAGGCTCATAATGCTCTTTGCCCACATGCTGTCCCTTATTCCACTGTTCACCCACATTAGGGATGCCTGTTGCTGCTGCTATGGTTTCAGGTTTCAAGGTGAAAGAGACACCAACTAGGTTCACCTAGCCATTGTGAAGATGAAGAACAAATAACCTAGCAAGCTCATTGTGATATTGCACCCTCTGCACCATTTCACAAAACTGGTAAAATGATTGATGTTTAAAATAGGTGACTGCAAGAAGGCAAGCAAGTAACTCTGTAAGAGTGTTAGGCTCCTCCCGGATATGTTTTCCTCCTTTATGTGGTTTTATTGGTGCATGAGCCTCTTGGGAAGAATCATTGACAGTTTCATCGTCCCTTTCATATGTTGAGTCTGTCTCCATACCTGCAAATTTGGAGTGAAAAATGAAGAGTATGAAGAGATTTTTAAAGTATGAGGGTGACTAGGGTGACTTCTGTTTTTCCTTTTGGGAAATGAGGGATTGACTAATAGTATGACTGTAAATGAGGGTTTTGATGGTGGAAGCAGTGTAATGAGGGAATAGGAAATAGGAATTAAGGTTTTGGGAATGTATAGGGTTAATGTTTAGGAATAATGTATAAGGCTTAGTGTTTGGTAATAAGGAGTGAGTTCCAATGATTTTGGGAGAGGGAAGGGGGAGGGAATTTAGTGAAATTTAGTGGCAAGGGAAGAGAATGAGGTGTGGAAGATAATCAAAGGGGAATTGACAGTAGAAAAAGAACCCTATGCAACTTTGGCAAGACAATTTTAGAGGTAGCTAGGGTTTGCTTTTTAGACACATAAATCACCACAAAAGATGAAAAAAATCCCTTGCTAGACCAGATGCGAGGCTTTACTTACTTGTCAAGAGGTTACTTGTGCATCTGGAGACAGAGGAGGGCGATAAATTTGATTTGGAGCTGAACCAGCAGATGCGTAGTGCTGCCTCCCAGGTGCGTAGCACACTTTCTATGCATAGTGCACAACAAAGAACTAGTTCAAAACCTGCGGCAGATGCGTAGTGCCAACAAATTTTCGTGGTTTTTGCTTGATTTTGCCTCTTTCTCCCACAAACCCGATTTTCTCCTTTTGGCTCACTCTCTTTGCACAAAATGTAGATTTTAAACACAAAGAAGACCTTTATATCCCCTTGGTTTTAATTTTTCTTTTACAAACCCACTTTTCTAAAGTCTCTTTCACTTTGCTTTTAAAAGCTCTGTTTTTCATTTTGTAGTTTCACTCTTCTTGATCACTTGATGAATTGATGCATTGATGTTTTTGTTTCTTGCAAAAGCTAGAGTTGGCAAGGTGACCAACGGTAGTAGCTCTGAACTTATTTCATATAGAAAAAATTAAAATTACATAAATTTTTATACATAAAAAAATAAAAATATGTTTTACCTCAAAACAAGGTTTTGAGGAAAAACTCACTTATTGAGTATATCATCATTGAAATTTTGATTTTATGATCTTATTTGACCTCCTCATGTGCTTGTTGACCATTTATTGAGCTTTTCCATGACTATGGTGACAAAGCCTAGACCTAATGAGACCTAAAACGTTAATAATGGTTTTTGCAAATGTAATGACAAAAAATGACCATAAATGACCTGAACTTGTGAAGATAGGCCAGTAGGTAAAGACCATGAGGGAAATTTGATAATGAACCACTACCATTAGTTGATTCATGACCTAATGGAATGAAGCTAATCAGATGGGACACCTAAAATGCATACAAAAAGAGAATTTGATCACTGATGGAGGGATGAAGATATCGACACTAACAGAATGTATGAAAGAAGAAGTATTACAAGCCCTTTATGATTTTTCCCCCAACAAGAATCAACGTCTTCCTCCTTGGATGAAACATACTGGGATGAAAATAGAGAAAGGCTTATTGTTGATCTTGAAAACGAAAATCACCAAGCCAATGTTGATTTCTATAAAACTCAGTGTTGTCCTCCGTGTGAAGATGAAGTAGGTCAGCTCCTGAAGAGCCATGTTACAACCCGAGTTAAGCAAGGTTTGTAGTGTTCACATAGTCAAGGTTGTGTGAGTGAAATTTCTTCCATTATTGAAAATGAAAATATGGGTTTAAATGATGACAGTCATGAGACTGATGAAACTATATAGGAATTTGTTGTGAGTAAGCCAATTTGTGATATACATTTCTTGCAAGGAGATCAACTAACAGGGACTTTTTTCTTTCATGAAGATGATAGGGCTGACATGTTTAATAATCATGAAGAATGTTAATTTTTAATAATCTTGAAGAATTTTTTCTTTTCAAGGATGATTTAGACTATGAATTGGAAGAGTATGAGTATGAGATAGACAGTATGCCAGAGATAGAGTCAGAGTTTCTCATGCTTCAAGAATTTACAATCAACACAGGTAGCAAAAAGTTCTACTTCCCTATGCCTTCCTGTGGATCAACAACCAAGTATTATTTTAGATCAAAATTAAAAGAGTACTTGTATTTTTGTTAGATCTCAAGACAAGGTAACATTTCAGATTTTTAAGGATCCTTACACTAGTTTTCTACAATCAATAGGGAATATGAGCTTTCTTGTATTTATGGATCATGAGCACATCTTTAGTGGACACTCGGAGTTGCCTAGCTTTCATTTTTATTGCTTGCTCGAGGAAAGTACAAGAAAAATTCAAGTAGGTAGCCATCTGCTAGATTGCTTACACTGGAGGGATCATTACACATGATTGTATATACATCTTTAGTAGGTGGGTGGTTATCATCAGGATTTAAAGCCCGAGGTGAAGGCCCTAAGAGCTCGGTGGTCTATTGCCATAAGTATGTTCATTCAATATGTTTTTTATGGTTAAGTCAATTTAGTTAGTCACACAATTTTTAGTTTGAGTCTAGTATTTTTCATTTTGACTCCATTGCCCAATAAATAAGGCTACCTGGTGTACGGTGTTCTTGACACCTCCAAGGAGCTTCCATCCCAAGTTGGAGCCAATGTTAGTGTCATTCAGTTCAGCATGTCACCAATGATCAAATATGCTCTTACAAGGTGTTGTTAGGATGTCAAGTCAATTTTTTGTCATTTGAGTGAATCTTCAAATAAACATTTGGTTACTTGCTATTATGTTTAGGTCGTTGCTACTCCCTTTAATTAATCATGTTTTTCATCACTCATTATGGTCAGTGCCTTCATCGAGGTATCATATCTTCATTTAAATTTCTTGGGTCATGAAATGGTTAAATTCCTCATTTTAGGTCATGGTCTTGGGTTTCAAACCATGTGTCATCATGATACCATATGTCAAAACAAAAACATGTCCATCATGTGATTCAGTGGGTAAATGGAGTTAGTAGCTTAGCGAAAGAAACATAAAGGTAAAGGTAATGTTTTATTTCAAATAAGACAATGCTATAGTATGCTACTTCATCTCATCATTTCTCATAGGGACATTTTTTCTTCAAAATATGTTTTTGACGAAATGGAGAAGAATTTTACCAAAGTCAAAGAGGTTTTTGGTAGTGATAGGCCAAGGAAAAAAAACTCCTTCAGTTTGTTCATGTAGAAATTTGAATAATATAACACTTATTCATAGAGATTATCCTGATTATACACTATTTGCGGAATGCATGCATAATACATAACCACCTCTACCATTGATCATCAATTTGCGGAATTAAAAAAGCAATCACATGTGCACATTGAAACATCAATCACACATATCAACACAGTATGTCATGGGGAAAGTATACAACTTAAAACCCCCAACTATCTGTATATTATAATGATAGAGAACATGTAACAATACATAGTAAAATACTCCTCACAAGTACTCAGTACTATCTCCACATGCTACACATAAACTAGCTCAGATCTGAACCAACCACGGGTTCAAATCTCCTCCACTGTTTGCCTGCCTCTACTGCGCAATCCAAATTGAGAATAGATTAGATCCAAGTTCGAATTCCCTTGGCTTGTACTGTGCAATCCTCATTGGCAATCTCAATCAATTATTGTGCAAATCTCATGCACAGCTATAGTCACAACTGATAGTAGTCTC
>APFE030962691.1:2119-17491 GCA_000404065.3 Pinus taeda | reverse complement strand
AGGTGGAACTAGACCAGGAGATGGTCCTATTGGTGGCCTTTGCATAGCAGGATGACCATTAAATCCCATCCCCTGTCCAGGAACACCACCAGGTCCAGGCATTCCCATAAAACCCATGGGTCTATGGACAACTCTCGGGCCCATCATTTGTGGAGGTTTGCTTCCTGGAAACATTGGAGGTCTTGCCAATGGCATGCGATGAACACCTTGTGGATGAGGTCCACTGGATCCAGCCCACATATCTGGCCTCGGAATGCCGGCGTTCATACCAGCTGGGGCTCTACTTAAATCCATTCCACCAGCAGTTCCCATTACTGGAATAGCACCCATTCCATTTAAATTATCTGTATTTTTAGTATTTAGTTTCTTTGCTCTTTCAGGAAGCACCTTTGCCAGTCGGGTTCTGTCAATATTCAGTACCATTATCCTATTTTTACCACTCACTGCATATTCTTCCAAGTCTACACCTGCATTTTCATCTGCAAATGCTTTCAACGCCATTTCTACAGCTGCAATAGCCCCGAATTCTCCCCCAACTTCAACGAGAGTGTTCTTATCTGCAGGTGTGCAGTAACCATTTTCCAATTTCCTAAGAATCGCAGCAGAATCAATTGCCGGAAAACGCGTGTGATCCGCACAGCGATCGAGCAAAACATCAGCAACCATAACTTTGACAGTACTAAGAGCCTTAAGATGAGATCCAGTGGTATCATACTCGTGTTTGTCATCCAACCGAAGCAGACGAGACCTAATATCTGCTTCTTCGCTACCATTTACATAGTCCATTCTTGAAACATCATTTCTGTCTTCGGAATTCGAGACGCCACCTGTTGCACCCACACCACTATCTGAACCACCACCATGATGACGCTTACGTGGCCTTACCGTTCTATTCGGATCTGCTCCATTGAATGCAGAAATTATGCTCATAGAAAGGTCCAGAGAGCTCCCAAGGTTAGGTACAACCTTGTCAAGCGTGTATATAAGCTCATCCTGGACCATAGGTGTAGCCTTAATGCGATCCACCAACTTCTGCCTTTTCTCCTTGAAGTGGATCAATTCGTCATCTCCCTCAATGTGCATATCTACTACTTTCCTTTGGATTAGCGACGGGACATAAATGTACCAAACTAAATTTCCTTTGAATTAGCGACGGGAAAGAAAAGTACCAAATAAATTTTCTTGCAAGGAGTTACAGCATAGATCTATTTTAAATACTTATCATCTTAAATATTCATCATGTTAGATGAGCAGAGATATCTATTTTAAATACTCATTTAGCATGATGAACCGACATATTTTTATGAACCGATATTATTCAATTTCTTTAATTTCTTTTGGACCGATATGAGCAAAATTTCAACTTTGATGATAGACTAACTATTTATTTTAAAGACGGATTTAATATGATGAAGGGAACGGATTTAATATGATGAAGGGACATAATTTTTTATGAACTGGTACGGTTTGATTTATTTATTTTTTGGACAGATATGAACATTCAACTTTGATAATACACTGACATAATTACACATCATATTGAACTGTAAAATAAACTTATTGGTTCAAACAAAACATCATATCCTAAAACTACTAGCCAAAACCCAAATCATCTCAAAAACAAAAAAAAAACATGTTAAACTCCCAAATCCTAGAAATCATATCAAACATCTCCATGAAATATATATATATATAGTATTATATATGATATACAACATTATAATTCTTTTAAAAACCAAAAAAACATGTTAAACTCCCAAACCCTAGAAAGCATGTTAAACATGTCAAACATCGCAGCGAAATATATATATGATATACAACATTGTAATTCTTTTCAAAAAAATTATTAAAAAAAATAAAATTTTTATACCTTAAATTTTAATAATATTAACTTTCCGTAAATCACCAACTCTTCATATTTATTAAAAATAAATCTAAAACAAATAAGTTTTTAAACTTGACAATATAAATAGATTTCCTCAAGCATAATCAAAACAATGAATAAGCTCACTGATAATTTCATCTGGGGTCATGCAGAAAAGAGCAAATTTCATCTCACGAAATTACCCCATCTTTCTCTGCCGAAGAAGATGGGAGGATGGGGTCTTCTGGATTTGCGATCCTTTGGTATGGCTCTCTTATGCAAATCATTATGGAGGGGTGTTTTCGAAGCCGGGCCTTGAAGCAGAGCTATCCAATCGAAGTATCTAGGCAGAAAGGATATTTCCTTCTGGTACAGAAAAGAAAGCATTGGCCCATCCTATGGATCGCCAATTTGGTTAAGTCTGCATAAAATGGAATTTTTTTTTTTGAAGAATCTGATATGGCATTTTCAATCCGGGAAAAGGATCCTTGTCGGAAAAGACGCATTCCTAAGTGGATCGGAGGAGATCGTTGTCCCAGAATCCTTCCTTGCTTTCCTTCATAGAAGAGGTATCTTTTTCTGGGATGGTTTAATTTCTGAGTGGCTAGGTCCAATTCCTATGTGGCGTGATGCGGATAGTTTGCAAATGTCGAATGCCTTGGCTGCTCAATGGGCCCATCTCAGCATAAAGCTCAGGAACAGTGGCATTTTTCACTCATCGGAGCATGATGCATTAATTTGGAAAAATGCAAAAGGGTCTCATTCCATCCGGGTAAAAGATGTGTATCAGAGCCTGATTAAGAAAAAACGGTCCTCCCAATCTTTTATTTTTCCAACTGTTTTCTGGAAAGTGCGATGCCTGTCCAAGATGGTTTTATTCTCGTGGTTGTTATTTCATAATAAAAACCTATCATGGGAGAATTTAAGAAAAAGAGGGTGGCAGGGGCCGAGCTTCTGTCCCATCCGCAGGTCTGTAGCGGAGGATAATCATCATCTATTCATAAGTTGTCTGGGCACACATAAGCTTTGGTCATCTCTCGAGATCTTCTTCGGCATTCAGTTCTAGTTTCATGCTACTATAAAAGAAGCTTTTATGTGGTACAACGAGCAATCATAGTCTTGCAGGTCTGTTTTCATCATCTCTGTATGTTGCATTTGGAAATGGCGCAATATTCTCACTTTCAAAGATAAAAACCCTTCCCTCTAGGAAATTCTCCTTCATATCTCTTCTATTTATGAAGCTATCCCTATCCCTCCCCTCAAGCAGAAGAAACAGTTTATCATCGATCCTCATCTGGATATCTCATCTGTGCTGAGGGCGTTTTTTGATGGCATTGAGAAAAATGGAGCATGTGGCTGTGGTTTTTTTATTATAGTAGATAAAGACACAATTTTTTCTATCTTTTGGAACGGAGGAAGAGGCACCAACAATTCAACTGAGGCAATGGCCGTTGCTGGCCTTTTATACTTCTGTCTCTTTCTTAATCTCCAGGGGGTTTCTATCTATGGCGATTCAAAGATCATGGTGGAATATGTCAAAGGAAAAAACTCCATCTCCAGCCCTCATCTTTTTGGTTGGCTAAACAGGATAAAGTTCTACTGGAATTTTCTGAAGGAGGGCTCAATCCAACACATATACAGGGATAAAAATGTGCAGGCTGATGCTCTGTCGAAGAAGAGTCTTCTCGAGGCTCCTGGTCATTGGCATCTTCAGGTCTCCGTGGAAAGCGATATCTTCTTCATTCAGGATTTTTGTCCTACTGACTTTTAATTTCGTCCTTGCAGGTCTTCAAATATTTTCAGTGTTTTGATGCCCCAGCATTATTCATCCACAGGCCTCTTAATCTTATGACGGGGTTTTTCTTCGGAATCTCTCCTTATAGTCTTGTTTTTTTATGGCCGATTTGCGTTGGCTGTACGCATTTTTGAAGCGATATATCTCCTCATGTGGTCGATCTGCTTATGCGGATCCTTTTCTGTTTTCCTATATCAGTCTCTTTCAGTTTGCTGGGAGTTCCGTTTTCAGCCCTGCCCCCCCAGTTTTATGCATATGGTTTAATTTTGTTGATCCAGAACTCTTTACTGGGTCATATGTTTTTGTTCTTCAACATGTATATGGGACTTTTTATATATCTTATATAAATACTTTTCATCCTGAACTGGAAAAAAAAAGAAAAAAAAAAAGCTTAATTGAATTGTTAGATGTGAGGGTGGGATCGTGCGATCCCATTTCACAGTTTAATCTTAAACACTTTGAAATGAATGTAAATTCATAGTTGTTAAATGTTACTAGTTCAATCTCATTTTGAGGTGTTGAGTTGAATTATTAGATGTGACAGTGTAATCTTACTTGATTATGTATTATTGAATTAAGTTGTTATATATAATATTTGCACTTTAATTACAATTTTATTTCAAAATTAAATTTTATCTATTTTGAAATGAATATGAAATTATAAAAATGCTTGGTTTTTAGATGTCAAATCTCAACTTTATATGAGAGTGGAAATCTTTAATTTTTTTGGAGGCAATTTAGTTGAAGTTATTACATAAAACATGTTTTTAAGATACAACTTGAAATTAGTGAAAACTCTAAAGGATGTTGCTTCAACCATATATCTAGGGTTTTATCAATTTCCATAAAAAACTTCATTCAATAATATATATATATATGGTGTATGCTTATTGACACTATGATGTACTTATTGTTGTTGGCTATACTCTCATATTCCAAAAACCTAAGGGATTATTAAATGTGTGTGTATGTAACTTCTTCAAAACGATGTCATATTATATGGGTTACTCAAAATTGCTTGGAAAATTCCATCCGCGCTGGACATGCCAATTGCCATTATTTTTGGAATCTTAAACTTCAAATTTCAAAATATTATCCTTGCTCGACATCGTACAATTATTTTTTGCACTTCTGTCATAGCCATATCCGTACAATAATTTTATGCTTGCCTCACAAGTTCAACACCCATAGTATTTAGTAAACCCTTATTCAAAGGATATGTTCGGGTCAAAGATAACACTTTACCTTAATTGTTAAATGGAGTTATTAGAAGCCAAACTCAAATAGAGATTCATAACTTCTTGGGCTTTGCTAACTTCTACTAAAGATTCGTGTTGGGGTTCTCTTATATTGCCTGGCCCTGATGTTGAGTGACCAAGGGAGTAGCAAAAACAATTTTTTTTTGGTCTGAGTCACAATAGAAGGCATTCAATGATTTGAAACATCGTCTTTGCTCTACACTAGTCCTCCTGCAACAACCATATGGTATTGAGATAGATTCCTTTGACTATGTTATTGGTGTATAAAGCTCGCATAGGAGGTTATTATCCTCATTGTGCATTAATAGTGTTAGGCACTAGAATATGTAATGAGTTGATTAGAAGCTATCAGTTATAGATTGGATTAAAATTCAAATTCAAAACTAAAGATTAAGTTAAGAAAACATGAAACAAAAATCTATTTAATCACATTGGCTTGAAATGTAAAGCACATCTACTTGAATTATGAACACTTTGGACTAGCCATTTACTAAGACTTATCACACAAGCCAAAGTCCTCTACGCAATCATGTTCAAAAATATCAAGTACACACTCGCTTGGAAAGGACATTGATCAAGAGGGTTTTAATCCAAGGGATTGATTAATTCACTAGGGCCTTCCTTGCTACTGAAGGCAAGTGGACACTCTAGTAGTCTTTTATTCAATATCATAGATTTGATATAGTACTAATTGAAAAGCTAAGAATATGCTATGACCTTTTCCATATGTGAGAGTGAAAATGGGTGGTCACTCATAATATTCTACTCATCCTCTTAATTATTACGTTCCCAAACCATTGATTTAATCTAAGGAAAGAAAGGAATGAATACAAGGAACTACGTTGCTTGTTAGTCCATAGCTAAGTAAAATTGTTATCAGATGGTTGTAGCCTTTTTCACCAAGAAAAGTGGTGAATGGCACTTCCAGTACCTTGCTCAACTTTTCCAAATAGATTGCTCTTAAAAAAACCAATTATCTTATGATAAATAAGATTCATAAGCACACATAAGTCTATAAAACATAACCAACAATATATTCTAATGATGCAAGGTTTGAATGAAATAGTAATATATTACTTAATATGGTTGCTATGATATGCTCATGACATATAACTATGATATCTAGTGAAATGTAGCTATGATATCCAATGAGCTCACACTTAGCAAAAATGATGTAAATAAACCAATTAAAACAACATTAAAAGTACTAAAAGGTAAATGATATAACCAAAAAATAATTATTAAAAACAATGAATTAAGAACTAGTTTATAAACCTGAATATACACCAAACTAGGAAGCTAGTTTATAGATAACTTTGCACATGAGTTTGCAAAATATAATCTGAGCATATGAACAAGAGAAATATCACAATAAACTAAATTAAAAGAAAATATATACCTAAATTATCCATAGTAATGAAATATAATGCACTAGCTCTAGTGGTGGTGGCTCCTCTATAGCTCAACAAACACACTTAACTTCTACCAGTGATTGAAACTCAAAGTCACTCCATGAATTTATTAAAATAGACTACAAAGATGTCTAAAAACAAATTTTAAGCTCTCAAGTCAAAATTCAAAGTATCAACAATATAAACATGTTTTGGCAAGCAAGTTTTGTTTTCCTTTATAGGCAAAAAGATAACCAAATGCCCAAAAATATTCTTGCTATTAATTACAACCTTTTGAAGATAAAATATGATCAATTTGACATTCTTGAGTGCTCAAATCATGGATTGGATCTCAAAAAATTAGATTTGTTATGATTTTCCAACTTGTGTTACATTTTTCTTGTTGGAGTGTCCTCATTAACTCGATACTTTGGGGAGATTTCGAGTCAAGCGAATGAGAATATCATCATCTTAGGACATCAATAAACAAAACCCATGTTTGAGAATTTACCCAAACCTATTGTGAGTACCATAATGAAGGATGATTTATAAAGTCTACTGAAATATGAAAAAATATGTTGTAATGTAATTATTTACATAAAAATCCGAAAATTAAAAATACCATTAAAATACTTTTGGAATTGATTATGTGGGAAAAATATGAGAAAATGCCCTCATAAATGACTTAGAGAGGTGTTCCTAAGGCCAAACAAGACATAAAACCATAACAAATTTATATCAAAATGGAGGACTAACACATAACATACCTCCAAAAAAGTGGTTGGGATCGTGATTTTAAATGGCTTACTAGTCATTATGGTTTTTCTTTGAAACATTATGATATTTCTTACAAAAACATGTTGTAATGTTTGCAACTAAGAGATGATTCTACTATTTGCTCTATTTCAAATTTGTTGTTTTGTCTCTTTTCTAAAACAACTTCTTCTTTTATCCTCTTTCTTCATCCCATATATTTGTGTAGGTTTCACAAAATTTGGCCCACTTTCTCTCATTTCTTTGATAATTTGGTGACGCTCCTTATTGGGCATCATTCCCTGCTGATGTGAGGCCAACAATTGGTTTCATATATCTTATTTTTCCTTTACCACTCATCAAAGTTATCCACTTGTGTGTCCTTATCTTCCACTGTTTTCTACTCAATACGAGTGGTCATATATTATAAGAAATGTGTGTAGACAATATATTTGTATTTGTATAAATGTATTAATATGTAAATAGTTGATAGAATGAAGGCCTTGGCTTAAATATAGTTTTGGGTGCATTTTCACGAGGTGTCGTGATCTTTTATCATGCCCATCTGCATAATTACTATTAATATTAATTATAGTTATTTTATTTTTTTATACACAACATTGTCTTCCCCTCAAAATAAATTCTTTGTACCCAAAGCATCGGTAACGAGGGATGTTGTTGACGAAAATATTCTATCTCCCAAAAAACATCTTCTTTCAATAGGCTCTTCCACTTATGAGGTACTCTTTAATTACTCGGGAATGTAATTCATTTTCTCTGGCAGGAATGATATCTTTTGGTTATAATACAACTTCTCCCTCGTAATCCAATGTATGGATTGTTGTTTGTGCTATTTGATGTTTCCCCTACACCATTTTTAGACAAGAAACATGTAAATTGTTATGGATGCGAATTTTTTAAGGTAAGTAGCATAAGACTCCAAGAAAAATTATTTGCATCAAACACATCTATTTCCAATATTAAATGCTCAATGGACATCTTCTAACACTAAGGCTAGATGACTGATTGGTTACATCATGTTTGATAATTTGTGACTAAGCTACAAGCTCTGAGTCTTTGCATGGTTTGTTGTTTACTAGGGGCTACCCACCAAAGCACGTCTTGCCAACAAATGACCACAAAAGTAGGTCAATGGGGCTACTGAGTACCATGATGTCATTACAAAGTGGGAGCACAAAAATCATTGCAAGATACAAAAAGTGAAGTATGAATCTAAGCTAAACCCCGAAAACCCCTCAACTAGGATAGAGATGTATAGAGGGGAAGGACCCAGGAATTGGAAAATAAATAATAATGATGCTAGTATGTCATGGTCTGCTAAATCCATCTCTCCTAACATCAAAAACCTTAAAGCATTTTTTATGGGAGTGTGTAAATTTGATATATCTTAGTGGCAGCTTGTACACGATCATCATTTAGTGCGACTTTAGTGACAACTTCACCAGCATGTAACTCTTCTTGCTGACTCAAGATCATTGGTATACATACTTTTTAGGCATTTCAAACTCACTTCAGATCACAATCGTGACTAGAATCTGGAAACTAAGATGAAAATATGTCTTCTTTGATGAGGTCAGTTCAATTGACAATTTTTTTGTTAGTTTTGGCAAGAAGAGGTTTGTATGCAACTGCCTTCCAAAGGCTCCCTCTTGATTAGGGATATGAAAGAGTTGATTGTTTTGGCATATTCAAAGTTTATTGTTGTTCTAGTAGCTCTCAAGAAGAGGATATGAGATATCACTATATCTAACCTTTTCTTTTTGTTTTCCTTTTTTCTTAGCTATCTTTTAAATTATCCCCTACAATATAAGATATATTTTTCCAAAATAATTATGAGTTACGGTCATAGGTATTTTAAATAAAGTTTGAAAGTTGTTCAAGTAATAAGCTCTTAAGGTGGGAGTCCCCTTGTTCAAGCACTGATAAAGAAGCTATAGACCAAAATGTACAGATATGTAACAAAGGAAAGTGGATGATGAAAATAACGTTCGTAGAACATGACAAAATAAATATTGCATAGAAATGAATGTGTGGATTAAATGGAAGCTAGAGAAAAGTTTTCAAGAAGTACAACAAAAGAGTTAGAGTTGGAAGTTTGTCAGTTGGATCTAGCTCGCGTTATTTGGAGGATGGATTGTTATCTTTTCCACTTAGGTTTTATTGTCGCGAGTGATATGTTGATACAACCTTCAACATTGGAAAATCTGGTTTATCTTGAATACAATCCATGGGATGAGAGGAAGTGCCTAGGGGTTTTCTAGGATAAATATTCCAAAAATTGTAGGTCAATTGGGTCTAGCTTAGGCAGTTGTGAGAAGTGTTTTTTTTCTAAGATAGTTGTGAAAAGTATTATCATTCACTGTAGGTTAAATTCCTACAAGTGATGTGTCAAGCTCTTAATGGGTATATCATTGTAAGAGGCCTGGCCCTATGTTGACAAAGACTTGAGCTTATATGGAATCCAGTTTACCCTAGGTATCAAAATGAGGAGAAGTGCTCAATGAATTTTTCCAAGATGTGTATTTCACAAAAAATTTACAAAATAAAAGGTAGAGTTGGAAGATAGTGAAAAGATGCCAACACGAAAGTTTTCAAAGACATGTTCAAAAGTGTGTAGATGAAAATACAATGCAACGGAGTGAGATTGTGCAGGTGGGGCAAAGAACACAATTTTGGGAAGATTGAACAAAGCATTCATAATTCAATAGAGATGACTAGGAAATATCATTACTTCATAATTATGTAATATGTACCTTTTGTAGAAAATCAGATGTGTCAAGTGTATGGGTGATCCAATTCAGCGTCTGTCATTGTTAATTCTATAGTTAAGTTCTTCTTTCCATGCGTTAAATAATATAGGTTATTGGAGTTTGATAGCATGAAGGACGTGAGCTACAACATTAATGCCACATCAGAAATAGAAAGAAAACCTTGTATCACTGATCGCTTTCCACTCAATACAATCCTATTTCTATTATACAACTAAATAATGAATGTTTTTTTTCAGTAGAAAAATCATATATTTGTATTGATGAAGAGATCATTACATAATTTCGGTTTATATATTAAACCGTGAGCATGGAAAGCAATAAGCCCTGGGATTTAGCAGAGGATTAAAACATACATGGGCGTTCATGGATGATATATAAAGATGAGCATAAAGTATGTATGCATATTGGCCGAGATATTGAAGAGTCACATATACAAATTTTTGTAAAAAACTCCCAAATGAACAGTATGGTTCAAAAAGAATGAGAAAAATAATCTGTTCATGAGTAATCACATTGATGGGAGGAACCTATATCCCCAAGATATCCATGAGTTCCTTGAAGTTTTGCAAAATGGTAGATACAGGCCTCCGAATGTTGTTAAAAATGGAGTCGTTCCTCCATTTCCAAATGAGCCAGCAAACCATGAGAAACGAAGAGCGCCGTGTCACTGATTGTGAGCTCCACCATAAAATGCCCTCCTGTACAGAAGGAAAAACAGTGTAAGGGAAATCCATGGTAAGTGACAGATCATACCAGATTTGTTGAGTCGAGTGGCATTGAAAGAACATATGGAGGTTCGTTTCCTCAGCATCCCGGCAGAAAGCACAACGTTCAGGTCCATTCCATCCCTTTCTCTGTAAGACCTCCCATGTAAGGTTCCTGTTCCAGAATATGAGCCAAGAGAGAAGAATCATCTTTGTTGGGTAGGCATCTTTCCATAGTGAAGGAGGATAAATCGGTTGAATAGTCGGAGCTGATAGTTGAGAGAGTGCAGCATAAATGTCCTTGACTTTTACTGGAAGAGGAGGCTGAGGCAATTTCCATGCCAGGATATCCTTACGTTCCGACCTATTGATTGGCAAGACAGATAGAGAGGAGCGAACAGATTCCCACAAGGGACATAGATGCGCAGGCAAGTGGAGATCTGCAGCCATCTTCCAAACTGGCGTTGAATTATTCCATGAGCCAATAAGCTTTTCCCAAGTGAAGATACCTCTGGATTGAAGATACGCGATCAGATCCGGCTGTAAGTGGTAGTTGAGGCCATCCATGATGAGATCACGACCAATGAATGCATTTGACCCTGAGAATAACTTCCAATGAAAATTCATCAATATGAAGGATTTATTTTTACAAAAACTTGCCCAAATGGCGGAGCCGTGCTTGGTCCCCAATGCATTCCTTCTGTACCAAAATTCTATGCTTTTTCCTTGTAGATATTTCCTTCTTATAAAATTGCTCCATGGACTTGTACCATAAATACCACGGATGTACGATTTGACCAGCAGCGCATTGCCCATCCTTCTCGTGTCCAGAAGGCCCCATCCGCCCGACTGTTTGGGCTTTGAGGTGGATTCCATCTTAACCAGATGATATTTGGATTGAAAAGATTTACCCCCCCATAAAAAATTTGCTGCATATGAATTCATTTTTCTGATGACAGACGCAGGAAGAAAAAATAAGTGCGCCCAATAAATGGCCAACTGTGACAGCACTGCCTGTATCAAAACCAGTCTCCCAGCTAATGAAAGAAGCCTATGCTCCCATCTGGATATTCTGTTATAAAAACGATCCAGGAGCCAGGTCCAGTCCCCCTTCTTGTATCCCTTTGGTTTGAGGTTGAAACCGAGATATTTCATGCCGCATTCGATAGACACTGCCTTGATACCAAAGAGCGATCCAATCCAGGCAGCCGTTTCCGCATCTGAATCATTATGAAATATTTTTGACTTTTCCTTGTTAATACATATACCTGATGCTGATTGAAACCTGTCGAAAATGATGAAGAGGCATTGCCAGGATGCTTTACGAAGCATAGCAAATACAAGAATGTCATCCACAAATAGGTTGTGGGATAAGAAAAAATCTTTAGCCATCTTAATCAGTCTGAAGCAAAACCCGGCTTCAGCTCTATTAAATTGAATGCTGAGAGTGTTCATGACCAAAATGAACAGCAGCGGAGAAAGGGGACAACCCTGACGGAGTCCACGCTTAGCTTTGAAGAAGGGAGAGGGAGATCCATTGATAATGACCGAAAAATTTATGTTTTCCACACATGCCATGATCCATTCAATGCCACTCTTGCGCAAACCGATTTTGGCTAGTAAAATCCTAAGGAAGCCCCAGTCAACACAATCATATGCCTTTTTTAAATCAACTTTGAGAATGGCAGCCTTTGTATTTTTTGACTGGAGAGAAAATAAGCATTCTTGAGTTAGCGCCACTGCATCCCATATGTTCCTTCCTTCAAGAAAGCATGCTGGTCCCTGGTAATGTAGCGATTGAAAACCGGTTTAAGCCTCTCCGCAATGATTTTTGTAATGACTTTGAACAATGAATTACAGAGTGCAATCAGTCTATAATCCAGGAAAGACGTGGAGTCGTTTTTCTTGGGGATGAGAGAAATAACTCAATACAATCCTATTTCAATTATATAAATAATGAATGTTAATTTATGAAAAAATTGGTTATCCAACTACACCATTGACCTTTGTGCCTCTATGTATGGTTATATGCATACAATATTCCCATGACACTCAACTAATTTCAAACTAATCTTCCAAAATTATTTCCCATCAATTAGTATTAATGTATGAGTATGTTAGAAATATCTATTTTAAAAAAAGACAAACCCTGTATTCCCTGGTATGGGAAATGGGAAATAAGAAATGGCACGAAACAAGTTTCCAAATATGGGAAGGACACGCCATTAGTAAGAATATTAAACGTGGGATAGACATATTATGAAACTGCAACATATAGCAAAAGAAAATCTATCACTTGAATTCAGTATATAGATTAAATAAAAACTTTTCAGTACTGGACTCTGGTTTTGCCTTTACCTCGAATGAAAAAATGGCACGAAACAAGTTTCCAAATATGGGAAGGACACGACATAGTAAGAATATTAAACGTGGGATAGACATATTATGAAACTGCAACATATAGCAAAAGAAAATCTATCACTTGAATTCAGTATATAGATTAAATAAAAACTTTTCAGTACTGGACTCTGGTTTTGCCTTTACCTCGAATGAAATGTGTCCTTTCCCTTCGTGTTTGACTTTTTAATACAAGTTTTTAGGGCATTTTATTTATTTATTCTCGATGAAGAAATCTTACAGTAGGTGCAAAAATAGATGGAGACTGTTGATAGTTTCTCGGAGCCTCCGGAAACCACCCAAAAGAAACAACATTAGCAGTTTCCGGGTAGGAATAGTTCAGGAATTTACTGTGGCCGGAGGCATTTAAGAAACTAGAAAATAATCCTTTTGGATATACAAAGCTGAAAAATAATCTAAAAAGGAGTTTTCTATAATGTGATTTTTTGGAGATTCCGGTGACGGAATCCGGCGGAAGAAATTGAGATTAAATCTTGATTTGTTGTAGTTAAAATAGTTTTTTAACTGCATATTTGGATTCAGCACCCTGAAAAACCCCTGGGACGTGCTTTGATTGTGCAAAAACTAGCTATCAAACTTGCGATTCAAATAAATTGCTGCCGGATTTTGACCGGAAAAACCCACCAAAAAGGCTTTCAAAAAGTCGCATTATAGATAGCTGCTAAAAACACCATAATCCTTTTGGACATACAAAGATGAAAAATATTCTAAAAAATCATTTATATAATACGTACTATATGTTTGTACTAAATTCCAGAAAGTGATTACTACATAAAAATCTTAAAATACATTTTATCATAACCTTTTGCATTTTGGATCTACAGATTTCATTGACAACAAGTACACCATTTATGAACATGTTCAGCAGTTTCCGTAGATTCTATTTATATATAATTGTCCAGAGACATTTTAAAAAGTTCTTGGTCTGTTCAACACAAAAAGTAAGGTTTTCAAGTTATCGTTTTAGTGTCTTTAGCCACAAAGTTCTCCTCTGATGCATAATTTTCTGATCCTGTCATAGGCATGTGTTCAAGTGTAACCTTCGGTTCCATTCCGCTAAAACGGTTGTTTGCTTGTGCAGTTGCCTCTCCATCAGACACACGAGCAAGTCTTGTAGGAGAAGGAGGCTCCACCTGCACCTCCACACCTGGATAGGCAGCTTTGAACCTTGCTCTAATTCCCCATTTAATTGGTTACCAAGTGACGTCCACCCTGCATGAATGTTATGCATCCGTGCAAACAGTTCAAGTTTTTGGGTACGAGGACTTATTATTTCTAGCATCGCATACATTTCATCTGGTTTTCAGCTTGTCGCTCAAACTTCAGAAACAAGGACATATGTGTCAATGTTACGGTTCACTTCTGGATCACCCTTAATACCAACAAGACAATGTTCTTTACCGTGATTCAACCAATGGCCTGTTCTCCCTGTTCTAATAATTCGTTGAAGCTGATTAGTCTTCACCCAAATAAGCTCTTCAATGCAACGATAACCCCATAGTTCCATACATTCTCGTCCAAGTTCCATTGCACGTCCAGTAACCCAAAGGAAAATGAGGCCATCAGTCTGCAGAGTTGGCACATTCAAATTCCTCATCTCATCATCAGCTATTGTCCATATGGCAATTCCATGTGAATATCCGAGGGTGGGTCTGCCATAATTGTTGGAATTTAATTCCAACTGCATCACATAAATGCTGAACAAAGATTTGATCTACAGCAGTTATTTCAGATTGTTCGGTGCCGCAAAGTCATCTGATATTTTTGAGCATTAAATTCAGAAATTAAATCCCCTGCAGACAGCCGTCTTATTTTTGCTGAAAAGGCATCACCGCCTTCTGCAATAAATACAAAGATAAATATCAACAGATATTTTACTTAGTTTATTATTAAACTCAGATATTTATTTTCTTATAAATGTAACGCACAGTAGTTCTGTTTTCAAGTGCAAGAAGGTGTAAGCAGAAAAGAACAACAGTTCTGTTTTCTGTCTGAGTGTAAGAAAGTTTAGAACAGTAGTTCTGTTTCTGAGAGAAGGTTAGAAGAACAAGAGTGTGTCTCTTCTGTAAATGCACAACAGTGCTAACCTGTGATTTTCTGAGTTAGAGAAAATTGATTTCTGGAACTGAAGCATTCCTCTTGTAACAACTTAGTTTACTGTATCAGTTTTGGTTATTGTTCATGAATACAAGTTTACTTTTTTGCTGATTTTCAGTTGCTGTTATACTAAGTGTCAAAAACACTTTGATTTTACTCTGCAAGTCTATTAGTGATTTTGACGCCAACTTGTTTTAGTTGTTGTAACACCAAAGCATCAATTTTCTTAAAGTGACTTAGCATCAAAAACGTGTTGCCGTTACACCGAGTGGCTTGATGTCAAAACTCGCGTTGCTGCA